>DWFO01002535.1:0-13572 GCA_018246595.1 Mimoniades nurscia nurscia | reverse complement strand
CGGGCACTTATCCAGACTCCGAACCACTACTAGAAAATGTAAATTAGAAAATTTTGTAGTGTTCGACCCGGGAATCGAACGGGGACCGGGACCTCCCGATCGGCAGTCACACTTGCAACCAACACGACCAACGAGGCAGTCTTATAGTATTATAACATAACATTATCTTTAGTAATGTATTAACTGAAGTAATATTATTTATGAAATGGTAACGTACCTCTCACGGGCGCGCTGTAGCGTGCATCTCCATCAATCATCTTTATATAATGTAAACGCGGAGAAAATACATTTTTTTTAATATTTGCGTAAATCCAGAATTTATTGCTAATATCAATACACATTTGTGTGTTTCATGAAAAGATATTATATTACTTTCGCTGCTAGCAGACACATTTCCGTTTTATAATGTAACTGTAACTCCTTTGTCAAACGATTTGTTTATACGTAGGAGTACCTACTTACATTCTAAAACCTTCAGTTCAAATTTTGTTACATTGTTATCAACATCAAATTTCAATATAATAATTGAAAATTAATTACTCTGGCGTATAATAAATTATTTTGCTGTAAGAAAATGAGTGAACTATTGTATTTGTTGTGCAGTGCGGTCTTGTGTGTAAGTGAGATACTGCGCTCGTTGGGTAATATTTGTAACATGATTGCATAATGAAATTGGTAATTGTTAGCCAAAATAACTATATCGAGGCTTTTAATTTTGATTTATGCTAATATGGTCAAACTCAGATCTCTGATCGACATTGGAACAGCTGGTCGTTGTGTTAGGTTAATGTCATTCAACACGCATTCATTATGATGTCTTAATTTCATGTCCTTGTTCGTATTACAAATGAAAATGTACTTTAGAAGTTAATAAAATCACTAAAGGATAAAAAATTGAAAGAAAAGTAGGAGCCGGCGCTTTTATCTCTACCTGTAGATACATTGACACCGTATGAGTGTGGAGCTGAGAGTGCGTCGTGATATAGTGTGATTTGTTAGGGGCAGATAGTGGGGCATGGGAATATGAGGAAGTATTCGCTGACCGCGCGCGAGCAGGACGGGGGTCTTGCGGCTCGGCGAATATTGAGCCGTCATTTCGCAGTGTAAAAAATATTAAGATTAAAGGCTTGTGACGATAAATCGAAGCTTAGCATCCCAGATCAGGAAATTCCAAAGTACATCCTTTTGTTATACAAATGTAATTAGCATTATATACGAGTATGTTTATTGAAAACGGATCGTTGAGCGGAATAGCAGAAGTATTAAGAAGAATTAATTTGCAAAATTTGTAATCAATGTATAATATTTTAATAAATAGCTTTTGCGTTCCTTTTGTGCCGTGATGCTTCGTTTTCTGGAGTGCAGTACATGTAGGACTCGTGACAGTGGACCAAATGGAAGCCAAATATAAAATTATTTACCCAATAAATGTTTTTAGCCGCGAAGAAGCATCGCAAGAAACGCCGTAACAATACAAATAATCATTAATAAGATGGCGTCATGACGCATCATTTTCCAACCGGTCTGTCCTCACAGTTTGTTCTTAAAGTCTTCATAATATGTAGCAGCGTTCGCTGCAGTGGGTACTACGATTAGCATAACTGGCGGCCAGTAAAACATACAGCCTCTTGCTTTCGGTCGTATCTCACAGGACTTTGTGGAGAGAGATCGAACCCATCTGTAAGATTTATAAGGGCCTTGTTTTTTTTACTATTTTTTTACAATATAACATTATAGATTATTTAGTGTCTGAAACCATTTTGATCTTTATAGGCAGCTGAAAGATTTTGTATTTTTTTTTACAGAAATATCTTACGATCCCGCTCATGATTATCGATAAACATACTTCATAGATATGTAATAATACATAATGTAGGAATAATTTATAATGAAAATATTAACGATTTTAACGTAACATCACGCATGTAAATTCCGAAGAGGCGGGACGAGAAGTACAGGACTTCCCAAGTTTGACCAGTTACGTTTACGTCCTACAATGGCATAGGTTGTGATACTACCGCCGTACTCCAGGAACATAACCAGACTCCAAGCCACTACTAGTAAAACTAAGTTAGAAAATGCGATGGTGCTCGATCTGGGATTCAAACCCAGGACCTCCCTGTCGGTAGTCACGCTTGCAAACAACACAACCAATGAGGCAATCAAGACACTAAAGTTTTTTAACAAAATTATATGCATTGTATTAACGGCACACAGATAAAAACGGTAATTATATAATTCGGCACGACAAAAGGCACTGTTTCGACTGTGAGATAATTGTTAACAGACGACGTAACAAGGGATGTGCAAAGCTTTTAAATCCACGTGTGAACATTTCATCAGAAGACGACGGCATCAGTTCACGGGGTAAGTGAGGAAATCGTGCAAAAAATATGTGTAACGAACGTGTACCTGAACGAAGATAATGGATCAGTTATCAATCACTTTCCACGAGGTAAGCTATGATTAAGAATTTCCTCCAACTGCAGTCCTCCAACAGTCCAGTCCAATTATCTTTGGCTTCTCCCACGTATCAAGGACATGATTTCGTCTTTCGCTACGCTGATTATGTTCCGTGTTTAGGCGACGCTTACAGGAAACAGTAGGTACACGTAAAATAACTGAAAATTAATTACTTCCCTGTGTATCGTCTCACAGTTACTTGTGAGTGGAATTCCCAGCGATGTCTCTCAAATTAACCGCTGCTGTCGACAGCTTGACGTGGGTTAACCTCTGCGGATTATTTCAGGGGATTTTTCTAAGAAACTCATTTATTTAATTACAATGAGGTCATTTAATAATTCTACGTAACCAATTTATGGTTACGATAATTTTGATGTTTCATTTTGTTTTTGATTTGTTGCTTCTCACTCGTATGTATATAACGGATCGCCGAGCGGAGTGTCTGAGCAACCAGATAACGCGCGATTGCGTCCCTCCATAGTTAGAACACATAGTCTGTGAAATTTAAAAAAACACGCAAGATAAATACCCTACACTGGATTTAATGTTTAGACATCAATGAATAATTAAGTTATATAGTTGAATAACAAGAAATCAAAGATTCGAGGTCGATGGATTTACAAATTTCTGTAAATATATAACGGCATAAATGCTTATACTAAACGGCATAAATGCTGTATTATTCGCCTATTCATACATGTTTGTATTATTCTCATCCCGCCAGGTCCGTTACGGGATGGGCAGAGAGCATTAAGTACCTAATAACTCTGTCGTTATAGACCTGATGAACCATCGATAAAAGATACACGATCTTCTGCATGTCTCGCTCTCTTCTTCCACGCACGCCGGTTTTGGAAACTACTGCATCTAGTAACCGACCCATTTGGTCAACATAGGTAAGTTATGTACGCTCTCGGCATGGCCATAGACTCACCACCTATTCCATAGGCGAACGTAGGTACATAAATGTAAATGGTGAAACGTGGACGTTTACTATACTCGTCTGCCTACCTCTTCGGTGATTAGAGGTGTGATGTTACGGTATGTTGTAAACAAATGATTAAATGTTCATAACATTAAACTATATTTTTCTATAAATTAAAGTTAACTAGGATTCTATACTTTAAGGTACTTAAATGTTATGCCAATTTTGTTCTTATAATAACACAAAAGGTGAAAGGTTCAGTGAGGAATGCTAGGATTTATGTGTCCGTGGAGAGCGGTGGGTGACGGCGCCCCCTGGAGCCGGGCCAACGTCGTGATCTCGTAAGTCAGTCGCGCGGAAGTACATTAACTGGACATCAGGAGCGTATTAAATGTATTTCTCAGTAATAAGTCAATCTATAAGCGAAGAGACATCTAACCGTATCATATGTGGCTTTTTATTTCACTCCAAAGACTGCCCTCAATAATATACAGAAATCTTTTATTGGGATTGTGGTGATTATTTCCGGGACCCCGTGACTGCTATCCGAGTTGAGCTTATTTATGTTGCCTTAATATACTAAAAAATTGGCGGTCGCTGATGGCGCTTGGAACAAGGCCAGCGTTACAATCTTGTAATTCACTCACACGGAAGGATTAACAGGACATCTGGAGCGCATTTTTCAAAGTAAACTGCATTCACACATTTCAACTAAGGACAATTGTGTTTATAGCAATACACTGATGGTCTGGTAGCCACTAAGCCCGCCTGTTGGACGTCAACCGTACAGGCTATTTATTTAGTATAATAAATTTATAACTAATCGATTGCTGTATATGGAAAGCATTTTGAATTGCTACTATTCGAGATGCCTCTGTGGTCGTGTTGGTTGCAAACGCGACTGCCGATTGAGAGGTCCTGAGTATCAAATCCCAGGTCGGGTACATTTGGATTTTTCTAATTTATATTTTCTAGTAGTGCCCGGTGTACTCGTATGGCAATAGGGTCACCACGTATTTCATAGTAGGATGTCAACGTAACTGGTGAAACGTGGAAGTGTACTACATAGTTCTGCCTACCTCTTCGGGGAATACAAGCGTGATGTTACGTTATTCGAGATCTTTACGAGCGCAATAGAACCTAAAAACCTATTTTTTGAACTCGTCTGTTCATCTGTTCATCTATCTGCCGGTGTGCTTCGCTACGCTAATCTCAGAATCAACTCAGATGCGGCTGTACTGCTGTAGTGAGGCAAGTTTCGCTATACCTTTAGTGTTTATTTTATTTCTATCGGTTCATAAATAAAAAATATGTTTGTTTAAAGAATATAAAAATGTAACATCGTAAAAAAAATGTAACATCACGCCTGCAATTCCCAGAGGTACGCAGAGGAGTGTAGTACAAAGAATATTGTCAAATTTTATGAATTAACAAATACTCGTAGATACTATTCAGTTGATTGAGCTAAAAGTTTGATTATAGTTTGTACAACTATTATGAGGATAAGTTTATATGAATGGAAGAAGTATACAGCTTCGGACATATATAAAATTTCAATGTTAGTTGAGTTTAAATGTTTAGCAGGCTTAGAATATTAAATGGGGTTTCGCTTAGGCTAACTTTTAATAAATTGAACGCGACCAGCCCTACATAAAGAAAATCGCGGGGTACAGCTCGTAAATAAAGATAAATCTACTGGTTTATTATTGTGTTTCTATTCATAATAAGTTGAGACGTACATAGGTTGTGTGGTCCACTTCAACCCGTTGATGCAACAATATAACTCGCAGCAGTTAACTGCGAGAGGTATGTCGCTGCGACGTCGGAATAGCGGCGTACTGACGAACTAAAAACTCATGCTTTAGATTACGCTCGGTAGGCGACTTAGAAGAAATAAGATGGTAACAGGGAAGCGCAATTCTCGCATGTCCCGAGGTGACTTGTGCGTAACGCGCCGTAGAACTTTAAACCTTCTGTGATTGGGATACTGATGTCTAGTCTGCAATGATACTATAATCAATGAACTGAACTGCGTCGAGTTGGTAGTTGTATGAGATAGATTCAAACACTATATTCACAGTAATCATATAGCGCACAAAGACAAACAAGACAAAGACACTGACAAAAAAGATTAATTAATCTTTTCACGCTTACAGAAAGGATTTCGGTGTATGTATATCCATAACATCCACTGTATAGAGCCGAGCGCAGTTGCATGAGTGACAAGCGCTATTTTTTCAACAGTTCCCTAATAAAGCGCTTAAGTTGAGGAACAGTAGAACAGAGTTATTATCACTTCTAAGTTATTATAGTTATTAATTATATTATAGTTATTATCACTTCTAAGTGACTGGTTCGCGCACCAAGCTGCTTGCGGAACGAGGAACCGTTCGCTGATCACGTGTAACTTAATTATTAGGGATTGCCGTTCTACTCGCAGATAGAGATCAGCACGGAGAGCCCATGGCTCATTCTTCCGTATATTTAGATAGATTGTGTGAGGTAGATTAACAAGTGGTTAAGCTGCTATAGTTGTAAAGATGATTTGATGTAGTGTAAATTTAATTAAAGGATATATGTATAGGTATATAAAGTACCAATTCGTTAATATCCACACACAATTTCAAGTTTGTTTTTCATTTTCTTGTAAATATTATCTCATCACGCCACGTCCCTAACGGGGTAAGCAGTAATCACCGAATATCCAAGATCTCTATCATTATAGACCTAACCTATTTCATCTATGTTCTTTTTTACTCGTAGATATTTATCATTATTATGTAACTTCATATTAAGTTTTCATTCACATGTTCTAAGCAATTGAATTATTTTCTCATTCGATAATGAAATCTACACAAGGCTGCAATGTAAAATGTCTAAATCTATTATCCAATGAAGGTAGAAGGCGTCGGGTGCAATCTGGCCCGAATTTATCCTCAGCGGAGAATCGGGCGCGCGCTCGGGGCAAAAAAAGTATTTAATTGCTCCCAAGGAGTGAGGCGAATGGTGAAAATTCGGGTAGCGAATTTATAGGAGCTATTTGGATGCAAATGATGAGCTCAGCGCGGCCCTTCACTGCCGGTATCGCCCTCAAAGTATAAGCGAGAACCGTCTTCCGAGAAAAGGATCCCGATGCTCTTTAGTATTTATTCGGATTCCTTCGGGCGTAAGTGCGCCAGGCAATAAAACACTTTTGAATACTTTGAAAGCGTCCCCAAAAAAGGTTAATAAAGTTAAGTGGAGGGCCTCCTGCCTTCACGATGAGCTAAATCGTGGAGTTCTGCTGGAATGTAGTGGCGTTGTTTTGTCATTTGTTTTTGTTGTAAATGAGTAAGATTTTAGTTTTTTGTTCATTTTATATTTCTTCTTGAATTTTTTCGAGTCGGTTAACCAACTACTATGTAGCATTGAAAGTATTGATAATACCTATTATAAATTGATTTAAGTTATAAAAACGCCTCTAAATGGTAAATAATTCATTAATTATCTATATACAATCTGTATTTCTCGGTCTGTATGACATTGTTTCATTTTTAACCCTTTGTGTTTAGATATTTTGAATCTTTTAAACACTTTCGAAATCACAAATTAATATGAATTTAATAACTAATAATTTAATAGTATGTATCTTTGGTTGTCTCGTTGGTTATGTTGGTTGCAAGTGCGACTGCCGAACGGGAGGTCTTGAGTCCGAATTCCCGGGTCGGGCACTACTATATTTTATAATTGAGATTTTCTAGTGGGTCGGAGTCTGGATATGTGCCTGGTGCATGGCAATAGGCCCACCACCTATTCCATAGTGGGACGAAAACGTATCTGGTGAAACGTGGGAGCGTTCTACGTTCCTCTTACCTTTTTACCTTACGTACCTTTTTGTGAATTATAGGCGTGACGTTACGTTTTAGTATGTATCTTCGTTACGAGGCCGCTCAAAGAAAAATCTTAGACGAAATAGTCAACTTTGATTCATAGTCTTGGTTCAATGTTCGTAGTCGCAATGAAATAGTTAATCCTCGCATGGTCGCCGGGCGCAGAGCGGCCGGCGCGCTTTGCGTACCATGCAACTACTTTCCAAGTGTCCTACAAAGAATATTGAGTGTCGAACTTGCTTAGTGCTAGTTTTCTAAACAAAAGACTGAACTGGAGTGCATTTTTAAGCCCACAACGCATTTATTTTTCGCTACAGAATAATGTGCCAGACAGTAGCCGCACGTTAACATGTTACGAGACATGGGCCGTGTGATGGGACACGTGGAGATATGACACGCTAAGTGCATAACGTCATGGCATTTTTTTACATTTGAGTATTTGACTTTGACTTACAATTTGTAATGCGCTGGCAGCCTATATCGCCACGGTGCTCGGGATGATTTAGTTTGTCGGGCTCTTGCGACGGTATCTATGCCAGCTGTGCTGAAAACCCCAGGTGTTCTAAGAAACAATGGTAAGAGATCCGATGAAATGACTTTAGTACTGTGGAGTCTGGGGCGTCACCTAGTATGGCACGTGACTTCATGGTTACGTTGGCTGCATGGCACGTCAGCAATACTGCCAGGTGTGCTTAGTCGCCGCCGACTGCACCCAAAGTCGCAAGCGTCGTAAATATAATAATCTGATGGAAGTATATATTATGTATTGAGGGCTCTGACACTGGAGACAATGGGGCCGTGGTCTTCTGACACCAAAAACTTTAGGCAGAAATATCGACCAAGCTTGTTGTTCTCTCTGGGGACCAAAGGGCTGGCAATTACCGCGCTCAGACGCTTAGGATCTAAATTCCGTGGGGTAATGTTGCCATTGTTTTGGGAACTATGTCTAACAAGGACATTTTGGATGAAGTTTTTTTATTTTTTTTATCTAAACGTTTCTTGTTTAATTTAAGTAGTATAGAAAATAAATTAACTTAATAATAATGTAATTTAATAATAATTTAATGTAATGTTAAAGTACTTAAATTTAAGATAAACTATTTAAAATACACTCACAATGTGAAAGAACTTTAATTTCACTATTAACAATAGAGTTTGTAAATTAACACCGGAGTCCTAATAATTTCTTAAAATAAACCGCTTGAAAATATACTTTCCTTTAAAAACCGCTTCTATATAAATCTTTGGACCAGTATAACGTTAAAATAAAACGACAAACAAATACAATTAGATTGAGATAATATATTTTTGATTGAAATTTGTAGGCGAACAAAAAGGGGCTTTGTTACCGCAAGCTGTCATACATCGTGAGACGTTATAGATATAACGTACCCACATCATACCGAGACCCACATTTTAATTGTAACGTCAATTCAATGTTATTGGTATTCTTTTGAGAATCAAACCCTTTACGGTATTTTCTGATATTCATCCAGTGAATTACGTCGACAGGAGAAGAGAAATTATGATTCTCTGAAGCCACTTCTTGATTATAAACATTACGAACAAGTTTACAATGAACGTGAAGAAGTTACGTGGATTAGAGCTTTTATGTAAGAACCTACCATTGCAAAGACTGACTGTGTTACTGGTGAGTGGGTTTCAAAGAGTATGACCGTTATGGTACCAGAGATTATTTTTTACACTGGAATCTTGAACTTAAAGTTAACATTTAGTCTTAGTTTGAATACGTTTGAATGCATTTAGACGCGTATAAACTTAAACGAGTAGTAAATTAAATTATATCGTACTACGTCTAAGAGTTGAAAACCTAACAAGAACTTTATTAACTCGTTGGTCTAGTATTTTAATAAATTTTCAGATAAAGAATGTTCACTTCGCTTTCCACTCGTTAATTCGGAAAGTAGTTTGCTAGCGTTGGGCAAAATTACAGTTGTAAACTTAATTAGGAAAGGGTACAATTAAATACGATGAAAGGAAGTTAAAGAAGTTATCCAGAGAAACAAGAAACTTAGAAATTTAGTGTTGAAAGGGAATAAAATTTCGAATCTTAATGCAAATTACTTAGGTTTTGGAACTTGGTGTTTTGTGGATATCCAGTTTATTTTTAGGTTCATACATGTCTAGACTTTGTTTAGCGCAGGCTCAGTAAAGTTTCTAGACAATTCAATCATACAATATGCATACATACTATCATACATGCCTCATGTTATGTGTTAATTACAGGCGTGGTGAATTAGCGGCTGAACGATGTGCGATGGTGTGGCGCTCTAATGTAAACCTATACATACATTCATTACATTTAACGACAGTTCATGAGACTTGTAAAACTCCTAATTTTGAAACGATTTCGTTTCTGTTTTAGATTGTCACATTGTAACAATGTGGCACATGTAACATTTTTAAAATACGGTTATTTTGCGAGCGAACGATCAGAGTCGCAGTCGCTGCGCGGCGCTACTGCTGCCCACTGGTTATTTATCCTTCTTGACTACTCGGTTCATTTTCCCTAATAAATATTTTTATGCATACAGTATAAAGTTGGAAAATAAAGTAAATATTTTGGGACATTGCATGCTAAAGGAATGTTTCGGCTACGAGAATCTCATTAAATAAAAATGTAGCTGAGTTTATAGGACACGGGCCTCCCCAAACAGCGCAAGCCCACGCTGTCTTCGGCTTGCCGCATCCAGCTTCCGCCTGCATATACTATGTCCAACATTAATCCCATCGTCACTATCAATGTGACATGTATTGTCTTTATAGGTCCAATGCCAATTATGAGTCCATCGACCTCCCCTAATTGGCGCTACTGCACCCGGTCTTTTAATATAAATACTTTCCTAATTACATACTGATTAAACGATATAAATAAAGAGCAGTTCGAAAATATACCTATTATAAAGCTTTATATGTAGTATATCCCGACAAAATACTTTACAAAGCTTTCGTAAGGTAAAGTAAGAGCCAAGACGCATTAGCGGCAGTGCCGCGCGCTCTGGACGCGCTCTTCCGGAGCTCTAAGGCCGGAGATGGCCCATTCGTTCCTATCGACATGTCTACGAGTACACCCGGAGCATTGTGGTTGAGGAGCTAGATACCTAATAATTTAAAATTGTTCTCGCTTTTGGAATGACTAAAATCACTAGTGATCTCATGTACAGTTCATGAGATGTTTTTAAGATGGGGGTTTAAAGATTTCCGAGCTCAATCTTCGAAGTTTTATCCTACGTATTTGGAACCTACGGGTACAACAGACAGTAATATTTAGTACAATATTGTTGTATAATAAGTTGTATTTATGGCTTGTAGTCAAAGGCATTCTCCAACATTATTTAACATAAATAATATTTTAATATTTAGTGTCCATCTTAGAGGAATGACAGACCGTCATCCCATACATGGCAGTATGCCAAGCGAGTAGCCATTAAACTAAATTTTTACCCGTGTTTATCGATAATAATCTTCCTCTTTTATTCGCTTGTGACAGATTTTCCGTTTATATAATTAATGTGTTCCGTGTTTGAAAGTTAACATTCGTGTTCCTGCGATTGAGATTGGGAGTTGAGTTTCTTTTTCTTTTCTTAAGCAACACAGCACTTGTGGTCGGAACATAACATAATTATCGAGAGTAGAACACACGTGTGCCGTGAGAGTAAGTCGGGCCATTAGTCCGATTGAGTTCCGTATCGGCACTCATGCTGCGCTCCATTTCGCCGCACGTCCACTCGCTTAAGTTGTTTAGATGCAGTTAGCTTATGTGCGAGTTTTCTAGAGTCAGTACCGAAAGAGCAGGCTGTGTTTTATACGAGGTTGGTAACGCAAAATATTTTATGATTTATTTTTAATCATGTTACGTACGTTTACAAGTATGAGCAGTACCTACTCTTAATACTAACCGCTCACGCTGTCGTTAAGTCGTTTTCGTTTTGTTGCCGTACACTAGTCGACTTCAGTGTCGTTCAGCGGTAACAATTAAGACCTAGAACTTTACTCGTTTTTTCATATTAAATTACCATTAATGGTTTACCATGCACGGGTGTATGTTACTTAACTTGATCAATCTGATGTTTATTATACTCAGCAGGTCCATTATCACGATGTTTTCTTATCTTATGATCTGTTTTACCTAATGTCGATGTAATCTGACTAGATCGCACGTGGATTGATTTGCCTTCGAGGATTACGTTGAGGTGGTAGAATAATTTCATATAAGGAATTCGAAAGGTTTTTGTGGTGACGAACTTGTATCTAAGTTAACATTTTATTGTATGTGGACTGCCTCGTTGGTCGCGTAGGCTCAAATGCGACTGATGATCATGGGTCCTTGATTCTTCGGGTCTGATTCCATTGACTTTTTTTGCATGAATTTTCTAACAGTATTTTGGAGTCTGGATTTGTGCTCGATGTATGACAATAGGCTCAACGCCTTTTGTATGATGGACCAAGTAACGTAACTGGTCAAACGTGGTATTGTACTACGCTCTTCTGCCCCTTCGGGCGGTAAAAGGCGTGATGTTATGTTTTACGATACCTTAAGTAACTTTTCGATAAGTCATATTGATTTAAAAAAAGCCTGACGTAATTTTAACAGGAAACTTCTATAATCAATTATAGGCTATCATCGGCGGTGACTTATGAAATCGCAGGGACAATAATAATTTAGTTGGTTTTATCACGGTTTGGTTAAATCACGGTAGAGCCACTCGAGGATTTGAAAAAAAGTGAATGGAATCATTTATTAAAATGCCATGATTTATGATCTGAACCTCTTTCTCTAAATACAAATGAGGGAATAGGACACTAGCTTCATTACTAAAGAGTTGCGAATGAAACGAGGCAGTAGGGGATGACCTTTTTATGTGATAGTTGACCGCGTAGCCGCCAGTGACCACTACATGTAGACATAGCAGCGGGGCCTCTTGTTGCGATTTGCATTTGGAATTCGTGATTTTGAGACATATATAAAGTATACGTAATATAGCATGAAGCGCCCTAGATCAGTATCAGATCTAAACATTCTGCATTACGCAAAGTAGGAGAATTCAATACGAATTCATAAAAAGCATTCAGAAAAGTGGGTGGGATTCGATAACTGTTTCAATAGAACATAAGGAAAAATTGAAATACGTATATTCAGTTTCTTCATCAATCAATATTTTGGCAGCGTGGCCAAGCATGCCATAGTACCTTGCTAGAATGGTTCTTGTCCAGTAGTGGGACATAAAAAGGGTTGCAGTTATGGAAAATTGCTGACATCGGTTTTGTCCGGGTAAATGTGCGGATTCTGTAGGATTTAAATTTCGATCAAATTTGAACCGCCTCAACGAATTTTCATCAAAGTGCCTATGCGAGTACGTGCGTACTATATGACGTGATGGGGTATACGTACTCGTATATCACCAGCTAAATCTTTTATTAAATGGGTATATCTGTTATTACAATTCATTCTTTTTTCAAGTTTTTAATCTTTTAGTTCAATTTGAATTCTATCATTTTACTTTTTGTTTTGCATTGGTATATAAGGAAAGTCGGGTGCTTGATCCTACATACATCTTTGCGGTATACATTGTAACTAAGTAACTCGAAGGGTTTTTACCATGTAGTTGTTGAGTGGAGAGGAGGCTCCTGGTTTTACCATTATCATCTATCATTATCATCAGGTTTTACCATTATCATCTATCTTCTATCATCAGTTGGCCTCTTCCATATTATTATCAAAGCGATGGGCATCATAATATCGCTTGTGATGGAACACAATCAGCAAGAAACTTGGGTCGCAGCCAAACTGTAGCTTGATTGATGATTTTTTAGACGCACTGGAATATTACACGGGAAATAAAATCAAATACGCTCATTTTTATCGTCACAACATGGAGCAGTTTTAACTGTCACGATATATTAACGTGTATGTGGTTCATTGATATGAATTTTATGCTATATACGAATACTTTATCTGTCAGGTATTAATGGGATATGGACAAACTAGGATGGATTTTATTACAAAATGCATAACATTTTATTTTGAGCACTTTGACCCCCGAGAATCTTGCACTGGTGGCTTAAAGAGCAAAGTAGATAGAAACACTAGTATTTATGGATAACAAAATAATTGTTGCAAAAATAACATTGACTAATGTGAATATGCACTGGATATTTTGGTTAATATAAGAATTCATGGTGAACCGTAGAAAACAATTCCGCTACGCACGATGTCCGCCTCGTTGGCATTGACTGCCTCGTTGGTCGTGTTGGTTGCGAGTGCGACCGCCGAACGGGAGGTCCTGGGTTCGA
>DWFO01002534.1:0-13573 GCA_018246595.1 Mimoniades nurscia nurscia | reverse complement strand
CGTAAACGTAACCGGTGAAACGTGGGAGTGTTCTGCATTCCTCTGCCTACCTCTTCAGGGATGACAGGCGTGATGTTACGTTTAGTGTAAACAAAGTACAGAAGTATGTATCTCTTATTTACATATGTGCTTCATTAGATGTTTGGTAACTATGGCAAGACAATACTTTATACATTCCAATGATAAGTACAAGTTTCCTCCTGTAAATGAAAGATGGAACGTGATTCCACTGTCACTTTGCATATGGACGAAACTTTGGATGGCAGCGATGGAGATCAAAATGGTTCACAAACGTACAGCGAAAGGTTTTATTGAACCATAGGTTATAAGGATCATTGTAGCCACGTCAGCACTATAAAGATTATTGTCGATATGCATAAAGAAATTATTTTTCCCCATCTGATTTTATTGTTGCGCTGTTAAACGTAGGCGATTCTTAGATGTGCCACAACATTGAATCCTCTGCAGGTTTGCTCATCTACTACCACCTGACTTTTAAAGGTTTTTTAAATTATTTTAAAATAACTTATTTTGACTGCCTCTAGTAGTGTTGGTTACAAGTGCGACTGCCGATCATGAGGTCCTGGGTTTAATTCACGGGTCGGGCACTACTATTTTTTTTTAATTTAGATAGCAATAGGCTCACCACCTATTCCATAGTGGGACGTAAACGTAACTGATGAAACGTGGGAATGTTCTATAATCCTCTACCTACCTCTTCGGGGATTACAGGTAGGTATGATGTTACGTTTAAAATAAGCAATTACAAAATGAGCAGTGTTCTTATAGATGGGGCAATTTGACGAGTGTGTTTGCGTGAATGCTCAATGAACTGTGGCTATCCCAAGGGACAACGCGCTGTGTATGATAACCACGAATATTTAAGAATTCGATTTTTAAAATTACCCTCACATGAGTACATTATCGTTCCATTGTTGGTGTCATATCATTTGTTATATTTACTAACGAGTGGAGACTAACGACTTTTATCTTAAGAGACATATTACTCTAATAGTTGCAGTCATTGTTGATGACGTGATTGAACTAATTGGCAAGATGACTATTTTTAAATAGTTAATTTCAGTAAAGTCGGTTTGTAACACTAATAAATTTCTATTTAACTAGTAGAATAATAAAATTTGTTGTTGTTGTTGTTTCATAATTCATTGCTGTTTTATAACAAACTGATTCACCTGAAGTTATGAAATGAAAGCTATTCATTTTAATTGACAATGTTTTTTGTCGTTAAATACCTATTAAAGTCAAAAAATATTGTCAGATTTTCTTCACATCTTTTGTTCAGAATACTCATTCGTCGGGATTTAATCGAATGCGTTTTAAAATACACAAGCGGAAGTTTTCTCATAGTATTGTAATTATGGCCCGGTATTCATAGCAGGGCTATCAATGTGAGAGAGAGACACAATTAGCAATAAAATAGATGTTTATCTTGTGTAATAAGTACCTAACGAAGGGTAACACTCTATTGAATGTTAATATAGAAAGAAAGAAATTAAATTATAAACATGAATAAAGTTTAAAATTATTTCTATAAGTGAGTGTGTAGCGCGTAGCGTCCGGCTCACTAGATACTGTAGGCGTCGAATTCCCCAGTAGTACCTACTTGAATAGATATCCTCATCATCAGCTAGTATCAGCCCTCTGGTGGATGTAGGCCTTTTCAATAGCACGCCACTGAGTTCAAAATTCAACTCTTCGTGTCCAACCACTGCTAGCCATTAATGGCCTTGTTACTTTTGAATCCACTCCAGCGCGAGAGTGGTGTGAGTAGTGAAGAGGAGAGAAAAGTGATTTGGGTTACTTTGTAAGCATTGAATATAGTATTGTAGACCATAATATGTGAATGATCGTGTAATATAAATGGTTTCTACGACGACGTACGCAACAAGTACGCGCGGTGGATATCGGCGCGCGCTGGGCGCAGGCGGCAAAGGTCGCGGTAGCCCGACGCTCCTCGTGAATAACAATGTACACTGCACTACATTCGATAATAAACCTTTTCTTCACCACACAAAGATCAAGATCAGCGGCGATTACGCTGTGGTTCCCTAAATAAAAATCTTAAATTCATATTAAGTACCCGCGCTTGAAATTCATTACAGTTACAGCTACACAGGTAGGTACGTATGTATGTAAGTGTGCCGCGTCTGCTTCGTTTGTGTTAAAATACTATCGTGTTCATGTTGTATGCTTCTAAATAAAATGTAATAAGTTGTGTCCTTGAGCGCCGCATATTAACATTCCTTATATGTACACCTAGTGCACTCGACACGATTGAACGAAATGTTTGTAGGTAACATGCGGACTTTCGAACCTGTTTCACCTAAATGTATTATTTCCTGCGCACGTCCAGGGGGACGAATGTGAAATGTTAATAACGCTATATGAGTGAGCAGATATGTAAATATGATGTATGTGCCGCATGACCGACTTCGTTTCAACGTATTTCATTAAGTTTATTAAAAGAGGTAGTAGTAACATTAATCATTTCTACGAAATTAATTTAATTAATTCAGTCTTTTCAGAAACGACTCCGCTGTGGTTTACCGCCGATGACCACTGCTGACGTTACCTACACATATTTCTCTTATTAATTTATATGTTACATTAATGAAATATACACGGATGAGGTTAAAAAATAATTAGACACATTTACAGAGACATGCCACCATTGTTAGATACCCTAGTTTTAAAAAGGTGTTCGCTTCAAGAGACTCCAAAATTTTTAATGATTACATACATTAACATATAAATAAGGTTACACTTTATAATACATGTCCAATAATTAAGTTTCTATTAATTTTTAAATTATCTCTATACACTTATTATATAAAATCCTCGTGTCACAGTGTTGCCGTACTCCTCCGAAACGGCTTGGCCGATTTTTATGAAATTTTATATGTAGGTATATTTGGTAGGTCTACCCCAACCATTTTTTGTTTATTTTTTGGACATTTTTATTACATTCATTTTCTTATGATGTGGTATTAAAAATACATAAAACACTCAATTTTCACTATTGTATCACCAACCCCCAATTTGTAATAGGCATATTAGTAATTTAACAATTTTTAAATCTGGCTGATGACTGATGAAAAATTTAAAGAAAAAAAAAGAGGATAGTTTTGATCTCGATTAGCAACGTCAACTTTTTTTTTTGCGAATTTTATTATATTATATAGATAAAAGATTACATTTTTAAGTTCTGTTTTAAGTTATTAATAGATGGCGGCGAGAATCACACAATTAACCTAAATATAAGTTTGGTAAGTATTCATTAGATGGCGCTGTGTTTGAATTTCAAATATAATTTAATGTAGAACAACGAAATTGTTTGGAGTAAGAATCAACCTTTTCATACCTACGTAACATAACGTAACATCACGCCTGTAACCTCGAAGAGGTAGACAGAGAAGTGTAGTACACTCCCACGTTTCAACAGTTACATTTAGGTCATATTATGGAATTGATGGTGAGCCTATTGCCATACACCGGGCACATTTCCATACTCCTAGCCACTAAACTAAACTAGAAAATCTAAATAAGAAAAGTTCAGTAGTGCCCGACTTGGGATTTGAACCCAGGACCTCCCGATCGGCAGTCGCGTTTACAACCAACACGATAAACGAGGCAGTGGTGTTCATACCTCATTTATAAAATGAAATTCATATAAATGCAAAGAATAAAAAAATTGAAATAGATCTATATAGTTTTTAATGTATATACATAAAAACCTAATATAATAAGTTGTTCATTAATTGTTAGGCGGTACGAAGTTCGACGGGTCAGCTAGTATCTCTATAAAAAAAGACTTTAAATCAGACTTTCAAAATTAAAATAATCATGAATAAAAATCGATAATTAAAATAAATTAGGATTACTGGATTTAGTATCTTTCAATACATTACAATTAAGTAATATGTTTGAAATGCGTAAAAAAATTTAATCGAATTACGTAACTATAAGTAATATTCCTACTTTATTATTATTATTTTTAAATAACTAAATGAAAAACATAGAACATTTTCCAGGTTACATACCTTGAACGAGAGAGTTTCCCAATTATCATCAGAGGTCACACTGACAAGCGAGTTGTAGGTACTATACAGTGTTTCACAGTTTGATCCACAGTAATACATCGTCTTAAGGTACATTGTGCAACCCTTTTAAAAAAACTTTTCATAAATGATCTCAATCTCAAAAATGCAGATAATTTGATGTAGAGCCAAGGAGTGTCGATTACATGTTATGTAACTGTCTACACTTATATCATAAAGCATGCGCTATATTTAAATATAATCATTAAAAAAACACTCTTTAGGGAAGCTTTATAATGCTTCTTTTTAAATCGAACCACGAGCTAATGTTCATGTAGTGATACACATGTTGACTATGGCCTTAATCATTTTATTTTGTGATGCGACTCGTGTCTGACAGCGGTGGTTCGCTCATGATGATGATATTTTCATACAAGTGTTATAATGATTTAATTGAAACGACTGCGATTTATATCGACGGCGAGCGCACATTCTGTGGAGTCACGCTGGAGGCGAGACGATAAGTTATATTAAGATGGGCAATCGCGCGACCGCAACCCTCACCCGCACCTCCGGCCCGCGATATCGTATCACGGATACTTCTCTCCTTCAACAAAGTCAAAACTTTAAACATATCTATCGCGTAAACAATATTATACGTTCTTGGGCATATCCATAAAAGTACGTTTTTTCGATCCAGACATGGAATAAATACTAAGTAGTACTCATAACATAAATGTTTGTCTTGGGTGCCAACCAACCCACTACTTCCGTCTCAGTCGTCAAGTTACAAATATCTAATAATTAAGTTAGAAACACCTATTAATACTGTGAATGATCCGGTGATCGAACCCGCACTGTCTGGATCCGCAGTCGCGAATGCAACCATTGCACCAAAGACAGACAATGAATCATGGTTATGGATGAAAATATAATTTAATTATCGTGGTCACTGCATCTAATTTAAATATTGTTGAATTAAAGTAGGTATATGTTTTTCTTCTTACATATACTTCAGTCATAATCTCTACGCCGTTATAATAAGAGCTATTTACTCTTTTAGAAGGTTGCCTTGAAGATTATATGAGTATAATGTAACATATTAGCACAGAAATGTAGTAAATACTACCGTTAATTTTGTTATTTCTAATTGCAATGAAGGTCAGATGTATTAACTATCCGTTTGTTTTTATTTAATTTTTTTCAATGTAATTAAATACACTGATCAATGGTTAAATGTTTATAGATACATATCTTCACGCTAGGCGACTTACGGGGTTAGAAGAGGGCGCAGAACCTAATTGTTAACCTTCGAATCCCACGGTAACTGCGTTTATTAACATTCGCATAGTATATCTGGTTGGTCATTTTTATCACAAATCTTCATCAAGCATTAATTGGCTCTCAATTTACTCCAATTCTCAAATAGCGTTAAATGCATTTGCCTTAGTTGTTCCTCAAGTCGTCTTTTAATTTTCTAAAGGATACCCTATAATAAGTTTACAGACTGTATTAATTACATGATTAAAGAAACGTAATTTCTTTTTAAATACTTTCTCCTTGCACTTGTACAGTAAATTGTAATTATTCATTATTGAAATGGTAAAAATGCTTTCAATATGTTTTTCTTATAAAGTATTTAAATGAGTTTTGCTAGAAGCTAATTAACTGACATAATTATCTTGTTTTTGTAGCGCTATGACGAACTGTTTTGATATTATGAATATGTAAACGAGTTCGAATGTACGTGAAAACGATTTAGTAATACGTAAATAAAATATCTTGTGACATTTATTAAAAAGCATTCTGTTATGCATACGTCGCAAAAACGAATAAAAACTGTTGAAACGTGCTGTAGGCGATATAATAACCTGAATTACCTAATTGAAAAATTAGTGATAATTTTCCTTAAAGTACTTGCGTACGTTCCAGGACGTTTTGTTCACTGTTGGACTGCCTAGGTGGTCGTGTTTGTTGCAGGTGCTACTGTCGATCGCGAGGTCCTGAATTCAAATTCCGATGTCGGGCAATATCGGATTTCTCTAACTTAGATTTTCTAGTAGTGGTTCGGAGTTTGAATATGAGCCTGGTGGCAATAGGCTCACCACCTATTCAATAGTGGGACGTTAACGTAACTGGTAAAAGGGTATTACACTCCCCTGTCTACGTCTTCGGAGATTACAGGCGTCATGTTCCGTTTTTGTTTATTGTTCGCCATAATAGAGGTTTCCATGCTACGTTGAAAGGCTGTAGGCATATCTACATAAGACTTCGATATTTAAATTAATAGAACTGTAAGACTAGTTGTGATTTTGACCAGCCACTGCCACTACTATGAAATAATTAAACATCTGTTTTATAAAACAAGTAGTATATACTATATTAGTGGGTATACGAGTACATAAGCATTGTGTAGGTAAGTATAACAATCTAAACTGAGCATTACTAAGGTTTTACTCTTTTTTGTTAAGATCTCAGCTAAGTAATTATACATAATGAGTTAGTTTGTCGGGTACTTAACGAATTATTTTGGTTTTCACAATAGTTTGAACACATATCCAAACAATTTGTATTTATTGATCTTTCAAGGGTAGCATGTGAAATTATAGAATAAAGTGCCATCTACCGGAATTATAGTATAAAACTATAAATTTGTATCGTCAAACAAGACAAATCATGTAATGTATTTCCCAATTCATAGAGGTCGCGTGCTACATTTTGTATGAATAATATAAAAAGAAAACACTATTATAGCGCAAGATCTCAAGGTATAGAGAACTGCCTTATTTTATTTAACAATGAGCACGAGATGCAGCAGAGGATATAGCACGATTGCCTAGAATCTAGAAAGTGCCTATTTAATCTTGTGTTCAATCATTTCAGGTTAAAAAACCTGTATGTTTAAAAATTATGGGCTGAATTATTTGGAAAATAGGATTTATTAAAAGAGGTTTTAAACATGTGTACCTATCTAACTATAAATGCTCTTGTACAACGTAAAATCATGGCTGTCGAAGAGGCAGGCAGAGCAATGTAGTACTTAGTACACTGCTCTGTGTATTTGTGTAGTGTAGTACACTGCCAAGTTTCACCAGTTACGTTTACGTCCTGCGGTAGGTCTATTGCAATACACCGGGCACAAATAAAAATTGTTTATACATATAAAATTATGTACATTTGTTTTCATATAAAAAATATAAAAAAAGCGAATTGTAAAGAAAGAGAAAATTAACTGTAACATTGTATTATAACATGCACTCTAAATTTTGTTAATAAATTAAATTCAATTGAATAAATTAAATTAATAAATAATTAAATTGTTAAATTCGTTACCCTCGTTTTTTTCTTAAACTTTCTAAACTTCATGTTTTCTATTCAAATTACCCCTATTCGTCAAAAGATGGCGTTATCGGCATGAATTTGGTTTATGTTAAGTCAATGTTCATCTAAGTATAAATTTTTTGACGGAGCTATTTATAGGTTATATCTCTGTTTATACTGGTATTGTAATAAAATGCAGGAATGCAGGGAATTCCACTTTTCTGCACTCTGTAGCAGAAACGATTTAGCGAACTGTTTTGTCCTGTTCAGAGGTATGTGGATGGTACCCTGCCGTACGTCTAGACGTCCGATGGTAGAACGGAGCAGGTGGAACCAAAATATCATATCAGAAATAGAAATGCATACAATAAATACATATGTGTATATAAAATAATTGGATATTTTTACAAGCAAATAAAAATTTCACAATTGTTTTTAGTGGAAAAACCTTCACGAATAATTGAAGTTGACATTTCAGATTCTGTTTGTTGCATTTCGATATGTATTCTATGCGTCTATATTTATTTATTCATCGAAAAGACACATTGAAATAACATTTTTTGTGTACTTTGCGAGTGAACTTTGTGTGTGTATTTTGGAGTGTGTGTACCTACATTAAAAAATGTGCAGGCTATATATTTTTCAAGTGATCACTTTATATTGATCTTCTATGAACTTACGTATTTGTCTGAGCGGGCGAAATCGGGTCGGGTTCCTTGAATACATCTGTATATATAATCAGCTGGTAGTATCTTCGTAGGAGTGCCTACGTGTGTTAAGTGGTGTCAGCAGTAAATCTATCAAACTTAAACATAATCCTTTAATGTGAAGCGGCGCGAGGCATCGGGAGGTCTGCCAGTACAAACGAATGATAAATAGAGCGAAGGCTTGAAGGGAGTTTCGTAGCTGCTAGTACACTTGCCCAAATAGTGATTCTCAATCTTTAGATCGAATTTCAGTGCTCTGTTTACTGGTAACAAAATGCAAATGTGTATTGTTTGCTGTTGACTAAAACAATATGCATCGCTGTAAATTATGTGCAATGCCACATTTTCACCCATCATTTTATATTCGTATGTGCTACGCTTGTAATATGAAAAGGTCCTCCTTGAGAGTTCTGCTGTCAACAACATGCCTCAAATTTAAAATATTAGGAATTTTATAGAATATTTTCGGACAATAGGTAATGTCGTTGTAATGTTGAATTAAAGCGTAATGAATATTTGTTTAAGATAACACTCCCTTTATTAAAGAGGTTTAAGTTTTTAATATTCTATTACTAAAGTCGACATTTAAAAGAAAAAGTTTGAGTATCAGTATTTTTCCACAATGTGAGATAATGATGAATGTGCAGTATTATTTTTGATCAACCGTCGAACGGAATCGAAAATATCTTGGGGATTGGGAATAGAAATGAATAGCAAAGCTCGACGCCGTTTTTCACACGAGAAATTCTCAAGAATTTTCTTGAATTATCTTTTATTGTACAAAAGTATCGAAAAACAGGCTGACGTCATATCGTGATAAATTATCACCGTTGCCAATATTAACGTACATATAAGTTCGCAATGCTAAGTGGTTACAAATTCGGCCTCCGACACCGGGAGGTGATGATCTAATCTGTCATGCATTTTCGATTATTCAAATCAATGGTCGTTTAAAAATTAAATATTATTCGCAATAATAGTGAAGAAAATCTCCTTTAACGCGTATAAAGCGTATTAATCTGCATTTGATTTGAACGTGGCAAATTTCCGCCTTAATCCAACCAATCCAACAATCAATCAAACAATCCAACAGCGGAATGATACAAATGAAATATACTTTAAGGTCCGTAGCGAATGTCCTATGGGAAGCAGTGGCCATTTGATTGCTGGTTACCCCTTTGCTACTCGCAGCACCTAAAAAACATTGATGATGATGATGTTATTTAAATGTGCAAAATGAAACCAATTTCCAAGCGGTGGTACCCGTGAAAGGCCCTACAATTTCACCTTCGAAGAATTCTATGTCGCAGCGTTCGAAGGGTTAAGACGCGAATAATATATCATGTATGATATACGACAAAATAGTAAATGTTAGAATACGACAAGAGGAATATTTACGGAGGCGGAGTGCTTGACGGATGTGGCGCCTGCCTCCTCACTTTCGCCAGTCGTTGCCACTAAAGGAGACATTTTCACACTGTAATACTGGGGCAGAGCGGCTTATGTAACATGCGAAACATGAACACGTAATATGTTACGAGCAGGAACACAAATAACGAAAATATCTTAGATTTTGTCCACGTCGCCCGTCCCTTTTGGAGTTATTCTAACGGTGGTTCACTGCCTTCTGATACAAAAAACACGTAATATTATGTTATATTATATTCATAATTTCTTATTATTGAATATATAGTGATTACAACTGTGATGTTATGTTTTTTATTATCTTTGTTTATTTATTTCTTACATTATTCTTCCGTTTCAGAGTTAAATTAAGTTTTTTTTGTACATTATATATAAAAATATTTTTTCTGAATTCCGGTCATTAATTTTATTGACTTTTTGCCCTTTCTTAAGTTTGTATTTAAACTATAGGTAATATTTAGAAATTAACTTTAAAACACGTAACATCACGCCTGTAATCCCCGAAAAGGTGGAAAGAGTCGCGCTTGTAACCAACACAAACACCAAGGCATTTAACATAAAAACGATTGCAGTTACACCCTAAAAAGATTGAAACCAAACGTAAGGACGTATAAGTTGAGATAAATAAATGTACCACAAAAATTATTTACGAAGAAGTTATTATTTGCAAAATAGTAATAATTCAAGCGTCTAATAAATGATAGAGCTCTGGCCCCTAGACGTTGTCTGGATCGTGCACATGCTCAAACTGTTCTAACGTGGGTGTCTCACTGAATATTGACCTCAAAGTTAACAATGACCTATGAGAAATTTGGCGAGTTTCGTGAAATTATACGATTCAGTTCAAGAATATCATATAGCCTATATATGTATATTATGTATTTATTAATGTTTAGCTACTAATGTTACCATTTTAGTAAGTTCGAATGAAAGTACGATGATACATCGCAGATCTAATAGAGAATGGTGATAGAATTATTTTATATTATCACGCCATGACGATATAATGTCACGGGGTAGCCTGAGTATGCATTACAAGTGCCAATTATATCTATACAGACCGGACATACTTCTTCAATATTCATCAATCTCGTAACACACGCACGTCGATTTTGAACACATGACACCATAATTAGTTTATCTAAAAAGTATCACTGAGTTAGAACTAAAACATGATAATGCCGCCATACCCTATGGTTACCTTTATCATGAATTTTGGGTACTAAGGGTGTTGGAAATGCTATGTACTCTTATGTATACAGTAAATTTTTGCTTGCACTGTATTCTATGAAGACGGAGGGAGTTTAAGGCATACGTCACCACACTGCTACTAGTGGGTCGGAGTCTTGATTTGTATCCGGTGTATGGCAATAGGCTCACACCCTATTCCATAACACTACGTAAGCATGGAAGTTTATTACTCTTCTCTGTCTGCCTTTTCGGTGATCACACGCGTGATGTTACGTGTATCTAGATACATTTGTATTGGATTGTAGACAAGTAATTGTTTTTGCAGCGGTATCGTGCGGTGTATCGACCCCGTCTATTAACGTCTGTTAGGGCTATTCCTTTTTTAAGCAAGCCAAGCCGTCAATAGTTGTGAATAGTTGAGTAATTATAGCAATATGAGTTGGAACATCACATACGAGTTTTTATGCTGCGTAGTTTATACGTTGTACATTCACACAGGCCAATAACGGCCACATATGATAACAGATTTGCTAGTTAATGAATGTTTTTCTGAGTGACTTCTAAAGAAAGGTAAATATGTTTTTTGTCTTCCTTAGGTACTCTTCTATTGTGTAGTTGCGGCCACTTCAACTTAATTGCTTGTTTTTACAGGACCCACTCTCACCGAATTTTCTCATTATATCAGTCCTTTTAGGAAGTGAAGAGGTCCAAGTAATAAAAACAATGGACCTCAGCACATTTACTATCTGAATAAAGTCATATTGTCTGGTGAGTAAGGTTCAAAGTTGCTAGTAAAGTTTTACATGGAATCATTGTTTTTGTGCCGGGGAAGGAAACATTGACATTATTTGAATGAATTCCCAGAAAATTATGTGCACACCCTACAGCAGCACCCCGGGAACTTCGTGGACATTATTCAGTTGATAAAAGGGTACAAAATGTAGTCTGAATATATTTATACAACAAGTATACCTATTTGTCAGTTTGTGGAATGGTTGTAATGTTGAAAGATTTTAAGTATTAACAATATGTGTAACTGCATTTATTTAACCATTTTAATGCCAAGGGTGGTAACTGTTTAAAAATAACATTTCGGAATATTTACTCGACGGTTTCGAGGCCGGTTTTAATAGCAGCCTCGATGCGTAGTACTTAATTAGGGCGACCGCTTGCGCGCGACGTGAACAGCCTACTCGGCGTTTATGGAGTGTGGAGCGCTGCTTAGACTCATAATTATTTAGTGTAGTCAATTGAAAGTTCTTTCTTTCATCAAATAAATCTTATAATATTTATTTATTTATTATAACATACAACATATTTTCTTTGAAGAATCAGCTAGCAATTGATTTTACCTTCATCAGTTTTATCGAAATTATTGTCATCGAAGATATCATTGTCAAAAAAACTGTATTGTTTAAATAACTTCTAAATTATCTGTCAAATCCATTTTAAGCAAAGTGCTATTTTTCGTGTCCTGAGAAAATGCATCGATGTTTTAAAAATATATTCGTTCGTTTGAATTGTTTATCGTTGGTGTAAAATTGACATCAAGGTATTTTTTTTAAGTAACTTGTAAATTATCCGTGCGACACAGGAAACAAGAACATGGCAGAGTTTCAGGAATAGCTTGCAGGGTTAACCTCTTGTTTCCAGTTACATGCGCTTTGCTGAAAAAGTTTTATATAAAACGGTAGTAAGAAATTATATGTATGAACTAAACTTATCGGAGTTCACGAAACTATTTGAAACGGGAATATTTACATACATTAGGTTGATGTATTACGAAGTCTTATTTTCCAGAAGTCGTGCGTGTCAGATTAGATTAGTATAGATGTATCAAGTCTATATAAAAAGCAAAATTCTATTCTAATTACGAGGTGAAATTTATTAAGTAGCTAGCTTATTTCTATAAAACAAATGAGAAGCAATTTTTACATATTGTATTGTTTGATTGTGCTTAAAACGTAAGCACAAGTCATTCTTCTATGGTATATTTAAGGTTTATACGTAGTTATTCAATGTAGTTACATGTTATAGTAATGATTGTTTTTGCGGGTTGAGGCACGAAGGCGAGGCGAAGGAGGCGAACGAAGCCGTTGTCAGAACCTCGTCTTAAAATACAATATAAATAAAATAAACAATCAAATTAGAGTACAATTATTTGCCTACTTTTAAACATCTCGAGACAGCTCCCCTCTAAAACTCTCCTTTGAAAACATTTTCAATAGAATAACGTTTATCGAAGTAAATTTACTCTAGTCATACTGGATTCTACGTAATTACGTAATCTATTGAAAAAAAAAGTAACATCACGCCTGTAATCCCCGAGGAGGTATGTAAAGGAGTGTAGAACACTCCCACGTTTCACCAGTTACTTTTACGTTCCACGATGGAATACCAATTCCATTCCACTACCTGGTGAGCCTATTCCATACTCCGGACATATATCCAAACTCTGAGGTAATGTTACAATATCTAAATTAAAAAAATCCAATAGTTCCCGAACCGGGATTTGAACCCAGGAATTTTAGCCGGCAGTAATGCTTGCAACAATACAAACACGACTAACCAGGCAGTTTACATAATCAATCACCACAAGAAGTTTCCTCAAAGTCGCGACACCAGCATGTTTTCCCTCCAGTTGTACAATCGCCTATAGGTATCGCTAGTGGCAACACAATCAACTTTTTGCCGTAATGGGAAGCTTTAGCTATAAATGAAAATCGTGACTGACGTGATTTGCTTTTAGTTCTCTCCTTTATTAGTTGATGTGTTTAAGTTTGTTTTACCTAAAAACAAGTAACTTCACGCCTGTAATCCCCGAAGAGGTAGGCAGAGGAATGTAGAACATTCCCACGTTTCACCAGTTAC
>DWFO01002533.1:0-13575 GCA_018246595.1 Mimoniades nurscia nurscia | reverse complement strand
TGGTGAAACGTGGGAATGTTCTACATTCCTCTGCCTACCTCTTCGGGGATTACAGGCGTGAAGTTACTTTACTTTAAAGAATATACCTACTTATATTCAGATATAGGTAACAGAGCTGCATAGAGAGAAAAATTTTGTTTTTGCAAGTTGTATTTGATAGTTTGGTTAAGGTCTAAGACCTTTTAAAATTGGATTACATTTTTTATGAAGTATTAAGAATACTTCATGAAAAAATGTAATCCAATTTTAATATTCGGTATTTGTTGGACTACCATTGGAATACAGTCAGCATATCCATTTGCAAATGAAATAGATACAATTTCGACTTTTGCCAAATTTTCACAAACATTACTTTATCGAATTGCTTCAGGCGTTATATCATTGCGTCGTTGAAATTGTATAGTTCCAAGTGAATTGTACGATCAACATCAACCCACGTTAATGTAATAATAACAATGATTTAACAATGACACGAATACTGGGTGAGAGGAGGGACAGTAACTCTATTAAGTATGTATTAGGGATGTGTATGATACTTAAGAGATAATTCATATATTAAAGTAGGAAAAAAGTCTCCTGCTTTTGGGATGGGATATCAGTAGGCTTAAGTCAAAGAAAACCAGAGCTGTGTCATAAATAAGAAATGGGAGAATATTTTTTCTTTAATAACCGCGAACAGGTGGAAATCTTTACGAATGAAGAATATGAAAAAAATTCATTCGTTTTGGGTGCCAGTGACAATTTACTGGATTAAGTGGCTTTGTGACAGTAGGAGGAAATAATATTCTTTGAGGGATTACGAGAGATTGTTAGGATGTAGAATATGACATTGTATATGGTTAAAAATTATATTTCCTTCTTGTTAATTTTTAATATAACCAACAAAGTTTCTCTCCGAGCACATCTTTTAAGCTAAGTATTATTCAACTCAAATGAAAAAATAATAATAATATTATCTGACATAAAATACATATTCGTATTACACAACACAATGTGTAAGTCCAAGACTTTTACAGTGTCTCCAGCGACTGTGCTTTAATTTTAAACACTGCTCAATACAATCGATATAATTTACGCTTTTGAATATTGGATTTCTTCTTTATATGACATTGCAAATTTCATTTAGCTGTTCTCTTTCATATATTTAATTGAATTATCTAAATTCGCCGCTTAAATGCACAAACTTTATTAATTATTATTACTATTCTATGATCACGACAGGTCCCTTACAGTGTTGACAAAGAGCACTGACTAGTAATAAAAATATTACTAGCTAATGAAGTGTAATTTTATTCTGGACCCTATGAATTTCAGGATCCAAGGTGAATAGATCGAAAGTGTCCATATTCATATGTTAAAAGCTTCAGGTTAGGAGATATAATCAAACGAACGGAATACCATGACCACAAGCTATACATATATTGCATAGTATGCATCGATGCTGTTGAGCTGAATGTCTGGATTGTTAGAGAACTTTGCTAAGGTATTCAAACTCGTCTTACCTCTCCACGAATGAAAACACACGGACTGGAGATTTCACGGCGTGTACGGACGTTTTACGTTGTTCATTTTTAATGTACCTGAACACAAGATTACAATTTGTTGATTATAATTCAAATCGAATTTAGACATTTTAAGACAGTATTTCAGTACCACCGGCACCGGTAAGAAATTGATATGTTATGGCTAAATAAATGTATAAAGAACAAGATTTCATGTAAAATTAACAACATATTTATTGATTGATATTTTAAATATATTGATTGTTGATTTATCATTCGAAAACTTTACTTTACGTTATGTCCTTGTCTTAGATTTAATTTTTATTTCTCTAATATAATTAGGATTATTATTGTGTTCTATTTTTATGTTATCCAACGCTTATTGTAACTTACTATGTGCAAATGATTGTTATTAAAGTATTCTAGTGTGTATTCTAGTGTGTAATACCCTATCGATTACGCTTCTTTGTAAGTGATTGAACTTTTGTTGTAATTGTATTAGTGCTGACTTCGTTTTATGTACTGTTTAAATGTATTAATAGTTAGAAAACTTATAAATATCTAAAGAGTACTTGCGTGACAGGAAAGGCACATATTTTTTTATGTATATTTTTGCCCTGGAACCGTTTTAGGCGCTTCGGAACTTCATCCGGTATGAGTGGGTTTAGGACCTGCACCTATCGACATTCCTGTGGATTATTGGTGAATAATAACAACATAGTCACAGGCTTGCTGTTCTCGAATGTCATTCATATAAGTTGAAAATGAAAAAGCCATTTGGAATATTCAATATGTATAATACAGCAAAAGAGCTTTCCTGACATGTTCAAATTTTAATTATGATTGTTAAGTACATTACTTTTGCCCTACGTATAATTTCATGTGCGTGTCTGTAATTATAAGAAAACAGTAAGCTCCACTGAAAAAACAGACAACGAAGTTATTACAAGTGATAGCTATCTATTATTATAATAACATAATGATCATAGGTCATCAAGAAAAAAATGTTCAAAAACAATTACAAGTATTTTTAAATACATATTTAATTAACTAATGGTTAAGTGGAATACATGAAGGTAATTTTATCGGTAACCGTAACTATAAAGGGGAAAACTGCTAGTGAATAAAATTCACATCGCCGTCCATATATAGGAAAAAAGAATAATGTTTGTAAGTTTTAAATTTGCGACCAAAATTCGTCGAGTATTGCTTATCACCCTATTCCACACTTAAGTAGTTCTGCTGAGTAGTTGGCGAAGTAATTTCCGCTTCGTTTCCACTCACAAAGAGAACGTCACACCGCTAACAAACTGACAGCTTTGACGAGTACATTTGTACTGAATAAATACGATACTAGAAACTTCGAAGTTTTAAAATTCTCTTTATATAGAAAATTTAATACCAGCTATAAAACATATTATTCGTTCTGGTTGCAGTAAATAGTACCTACCAACAATCATAAGTATAACAGTAATCGAATTCAAGAAAATCAACATTTCGAATATGTATCATCACGCCTGAAATCTCTAAGCAGGTTTGCAGGGTACTGTAGTACACGCCCATTTTTCACCAGTTAACCTTTACGTCCCACTACGAAATAGGTGGTGAGCCTATCACCATACACTCTGCACAAATCCAGACTCCAGGCTACTACAAAAATCTAGTTAAAAAAATTGACTCGGAATCTGAACCGATGACCTCTCGATCGGTAATGGCGCTTGCAATCAACACGACCAATAAGACAGTCGAATTCGATTTCGAAATGAAACATATAGGTAATGAAAACAATATACAGCAGGTATATATACATATGTATGTAATTCTCCTATTCTTTGTTCCAAAAGTTTTTATTTTTTCAATTTATTATTTAGTATCTTTTACAATTAAAGAATCCTTTTCACTTTAGATTTCCCGAACATATTCATCCTTATCTGTCATGCTGGTCCGTACATCAGCGTGTGCACAGACAACTCACTGAACTAATTTCCACACCGTGTCATTTCACAAAGCTACGAGTAACTGGCGCAGCGCTGCAGTAATCATGTTGATATGATGTTAAATCAGTCTTAATTTTGTATCCTTTGAAACTACACCTCACGGTGTTATTCGTGTATTTTGTAGTCGCTGTTAATTATAGCTAGTGCAGACACCCACTAATACCGTTGCATTTGGAGAAAACTGGACAATTTTCAAATAGATGTTAATCAGAAGGAGTAAGAGCCCAGAGAGTTCGGTTAAACGTAATGTGTGTCTCTCTCTATATTACTGCCTCGTTGGTCGTGTTGATTGCAAGTGCGACTACTGAAAGGGAGGTCCTGGATTTGATTCCCGGGTCGGGCACTACTAAATTTTCTAATTTATATGTTCTAGTAGTGACTCGACGTCTGGATATGTGCCCAGTATGTGGCAATAGGTCACCACCTATTCCATCGTGAGACTTAAAAAGTAGCTGGTGAAACGTGGGAGTGTTCTACATTCATCTGCCTACCTATCCGGGAATTACAGGCGTGATGTTACTTTTTGTTACAACTCTACATCCTACCTGTACATATTTTTAGCGTTCTTATGTAGTAGGTTGTATCGTATTTTTATATCCAGTAAAAGAATATTGGTGCTTTCATAGGCTTTCGCATCGGAGTATTTTATCCCGATCTCCTATGTGGCGGCATGTCGGCTAAAAGTGGAAAGTAATTTCCTCTTCTCAATAAAGGGAAGTATCGGATATCTCGAATGATGCAATAATATTGTGTAGCGAAGTTACCTATGTACTATCGCTTATCGCCCGAATATTATAAGCATTATATGTATTTTAGTATACAATAACATAAGTACATTGTGGTTAAAGATATTTACATAACTACATGATATGTGGTTAAAGATATTTACATAACTATATGATATGTGGTTAAAGACAATTACATGACTACAGTGTGGTTAAAGATATTTTCTGAGGATAATACGTTATTTCCAAACTTAGTACTGTCAATTTATCAATGTTATCTTGAGGTTATAAAAATATTAAATAATAGAAGACATGCAGAACATAATAATTGATCATCTCCCTTCAATTTAATGCCCTTTATAGCACTGTTGTTTATTAGATATTTCTACCGAAACGAGCAGTGCTACGGTCAAAACTTACCACGCAGGTGAAATGCGAATAATCTTTTTATGTACCTACTGATTATGTTATGATTGCATCGTTGATTGTGTAGGTTGTAAGTGCGACTACTGAACGGGAGGTTCTGGGTTCGATTCCCGGGTTGCGCACTACTAAATTTTCTAATTTATATTTTCTAGTAGTGGCTCGGAGTCTGCATATGTGTCCGGTGTTTGGTAATAGGCTCACCGCCTATTCCATCGTGGGACTTAAAAGTAACTGGTGAAACGTGGGAATGTCCTACATTCCTCCGCCTACCTCTTCGGGGATTACAGGCGTGAAGTTACTTTACTTTTAAAGTATATTTTTATATAAACATTGAATAATATACTTTCATTGGTCTATTTACAAACGATTTCTGCATGAAAAACATCTGACAATGCATCGCAAATCAGTGCCGCCCGCAAACAGAGCGCGACTTAATAAACGTCAAACGAAAGAACCGGTGCATAAAATCACAACTGTTAGGCCCCTGGGCATGGATTAGGGTTGCCACCTTTGAAAATTATTATCGGTACTTAAGAAAATAATTAATTTCGAAAGCAAATTAATATAAATATTTAATTAATGACTGATTGTTGTGGTCAGTGTAATATCTTAATTCGAAATGTTCTTTTGAAATTTTTATCATTCGAAGTATGTTTGTCATTCCAACCCGAATTTTTTAGTTAACTTCCTTTATTATATATTTGTAATGCTTCGATTCATTGCGAATTTGAAAATCATGCAAGTTTTGAATATGATTATTCGTTGGAATCGCGTATCACCCCTCGTAGCACCCGGCCCTTCTACCCACCCCTTGCAATCCCTCGCGGCCCTTGCAAGGGATCATCCGCGATCTTCGATATTAGCACCGCGGGCAATTCAGACCCATAAATAAAAAATACTTATTGCAATCGAAGGCCGCCGGTATAAGTATGTAATGGTTTTTTTATGAATCCTCTAAACTTACGGGGAATATCGTCTCTTTAGCTATTGAATACCTATGGAAGCGAAATGGCGGCATATATTATATACTGATATATTAATCCTTTTGAAAGTTCATTTGTTAGTATATATACGTTTGATTGTCTATGATAAATATTATTATTATTATATGAACCCACCACATGCTCTCACCATCGACTGGACTGGAACATCAAGATCGACTGGAAGGGAATTCCATTAGACAGTAAGTATGCCCTTGTACCTTAGTTAAAGGTGTTACAAAATAATAAATAAACAAATGAATTGAACTAGTAAGGTTTGTATGGCGGAAATCCAGTACAGTATAATCCCTTTCTATCCTGTTAGGGACCTGGCGTCATGGTATAATGATCTATACTAAGGGAATGAGAAGTTCGCCCAGAAAGTTGGATACAAATAAATAAATTTCTATCGTGATACAATTGTTACTAGAACAATTTACTCTACCCTATAGTACCCTTCTATGTACAATACTAAAATAGTACAAGGTAACCCTACATCACGCTTGTATTTCCCCGATGGGGTATGCAGAGAAGTGTATTACACTCCTATGTTTCACCAGTTACGTTTACAGCCCATAATGGAATAGGTGGTGAGCCAATTGGCATACACTAGGAAAAAATCCAATTGTACCCGACTCGGCAAGAGAACCCGGGACCTCTAGGTGAGCAGCCGATCTTGCGACCACTAAACCAACAAGGCAGTCAGTAAATATTCTTAACTGCACCAATACTAATCGATAATAATTTAATAATAACAGGTATATGGGTAATAAATAATAACAGGTTCTTGGTTGTAACTGTGGTCGTGTTCAACGGTGATTATTCGGTACCTATCCGGTTATTACAACGTTTACAGATCACCACCATCATCATCATCTGTTTATTGTACCTATCACTGTTAGACCGAATTTTCTTTTCGTGGGGAAAAGAGAACGCCACAATCTGCCACGCTGGCCACATGCGGTGTGACAAACTTCACACCCCTCAGAGAACAGTATAAAGAAATTCAAGGTGTGCCGTTTACATCCAGTAATTCACCGTCGGCGTTAGAACAGCTACGTACATACATATATCTACCTATTTTTAAAATTGGAACAATGTATTTTCAAGCGACACTCTAGTAACATACATTATTTAGAAATAGCGAATGTTAGTAAAACAAGATGGCGGCGGCACGTGACTCGATGCGTTTTTAATTGCAATCATTCGTGTTTTATGTTGTTTGCACGGTACGTGTGTTTGCCGAGTGTTATTTATGGCCGGTGGGAACGTTCGGGCAATACCGCTTGGTGTTACCATAGCTTACTTGTAGTTTGTCCAACCTTTTAGAGGAGTTACAACAGCTTTATATAGACTTAATACTGATACTTTGATCGGCTTGTAAATTTTTAATCTTTTCGTCTTTGTATGCCTAATTAAAAAGTGGCTGGCAGCGGTTGGACGCCAACATTTGAAGATCGAGCTCAGTGGCGTGCTATTGGAGAGGCCTGTGTCCAGCAGTGGATGGAAATAGGCTGATGATGATGATGAAGGAAGAAACATAATTCTATCATCAAAAAATCGCTGGAGAAAAAAAAATGTTTGAATCAAATTGCAAATTGTTGAAGAAAAAACAGTGTACATCGAACAAAATGTAAGAGTGATAAAGAGAATACCGTCTAAATCGAAAAACAAAAACTACCCGCTGACTAAAAAAAATAAAAATTACTTCGAATAAATTACAGAGCAGTACAGAAAAAAGAAACTGTTCAAATCGAAAAAATTGTAGCGGTGTTTTCAATTATATCGCGGAGCGGCGTCGACGTTCCCCTAGACGTGCATCGCCCTGATAAAACGGAGCGGCCTAAGTAAATAGACGGACGGATCGCATCTGCCGACTCCTACAGCGACGTGGCGGTGTGTGATAAGAATGTACGCGCCGAATAACGTTTTCCACACAAAGAAACATTCTCAGAAGCGTAGAACGCGACGACGCGTAGACAGCAGTGCAGTACGCTCCCACACTTTACCAGTTACGTCACACGTCCCACCGTTGAATAGTGGAAAGCCGATAATTTGCAAATTAAATTACGTAATCATATTAAATTGCAACGTGTTTTGGAGTAGGAACCAGGCTTCGGTACAGGTACGTGAGACACCCTGGGACTCCACACGACGTGGCTGGCAGCGGTTGAATACGAAGAGTTGAAGATCGATGCGTGCATACTATTGGAGAGGCCGATGTCATATGTCCTATGTCCTATGATGACAAATTTTATATTACAAATTCGATATCGATGTAGGTAACACTGAGTTCACTAAAACTTTCTAACCTAATGAATGATCTTAGGGATGTGTCGTAAACGTGCTACAAACGTAGTCAGATACTAATCCAGTACGATGGCGAAGGTATGGCTTATTTGTCAACTCTTCAGCTATTGCTAGGAGTGATGTTACTTTCTACATTTTTTTATTAATATAAATGATTACGATTACACGAACGATTTACCTTAAATGACACGATATATTATAGGTACAACATAATGCTATGAATACCCATAAATTATACAATACGTAACATTAACAAATTACAACGAATTATTAATTAATAAAAAACCCTAAACCTATATAACATTTTGCAGAGTTTCATATAGGTACATACATGTAAGATGCCTAAAGATAACCAAATAATGTAGAGACTGTGTTATAACATTAGTACATCTATAGCATCCGCCCCAAAGAGGGTCCGCGACTCTCCCCGTTGTACAGCCAATGTAGAGATTATATTCCTATCTTCCTTATAAGAAACCTTTGCAAGAGGAAATTTTGATACAAGATGGCCGCCTGCTCGCTTCTTTTCTTATAACCATAGTTAGCTTAAGCTGCTTACATTATTTGTGCTAGACTTAATAAATATGAAAACACTTTGAAATATACATATTAGATTGAAAAGATTCTAATGTATAGGTACTGTACATGTACTCATTAAAACTGAATTTAATTACAACATGTGCTGATGTCTGTCACTATAAAAAATATACATACATACATATATGACGAAACTCTGTTCGCATCTGTGCAATGTTAATATTATAGTTAATAGTGAAGTAAACAACATTTCTGTTAATATAGAAATGGCGTGCGAAAACACATTTTTCAAAAATGACACTGCTAACATTGACTCATTACTCGAAAATTACCTTTACCTCGGGAACTGTGTGCGAAGCGACAAAGCTCATGTACGGATAACGGACCGAAAAAAAAGTTGCACACACATTCACGCGAACTCTTGTCCACAATTGTCTATTTGCGGAAGCAATTTCGCGAAATAACCACAATTTATTTAAAAATTACGCCCTTGTTTGTGTGTGTAAATATTGACGTGTTTGGTTTATGATAATGGCAACACCGAATGGCAGGTAGACCTGGTAGACTCCTAGCCGGCTAGCGACAGTATTATTTACATGTACACATATTATTTAATATTTGCCGTGGCAATGTAAAGTTTACAATATAATATTTGTTGTTTATGCTCTTTTTAAAAATTTATATTTGCGACACGTACATATGTACCTATATGGTATTTAATAATAGGTAAATTTGGAGATCGTATTTTATTAGCACGCTGCTACCGTTTGCACTTGCTTTGACTATAGATATTAACATGAGAAATGTTTTTGAATCAAAGTATAAACAACATTAAGACAGACGCGTATTAAATATTCGAAATCAACGCGCTATAAAAAAAAACTTTATTAAAACACGTTGAACTGTGTACTCTGCATTATTACAATGTGTAAAGATGAAAATAATAGATGATTAAGTTGTTATATAAAAGATAAGGCCGCACGTCAGCGGAGCCGACATCGTCTTAATCAATTTACAAGTGTTGACTCGTTACGTCGTTACTCGGCACTCGCTGCCGAACGAGCTCCTCGATCGAACGTAAAGTCAAACTGCAAACAATATCATCATAGTATTTGTACTGAAACAACAAATTTGTAGCTAGCTTTAAATGCAAGCCCAACACGCCGGCACACACTCGCCGTGTGTACAGAGACAATATGTAGGAGACTACTACGATCTTAAGTAAGGCGACAAAATGAATCTCCGCTCGCGACTGATACGGCCCAATTCAAACACGGTCAGCGCCATTTTGTTTTGACAAGCGGCTATCTAGCCGGACGTTAAACAAACCAACCTCACCTCAATTGAAAGTATATAAGATCTAAAATCGTGCGAAGTGTGAATGGTGTAGAAACATCGGAAATTAAGGGCGGACCAGACACGATTCTGTTTGCAGTCTAACGTGGTCCCAGGACGAAGTTACAAATATTTGACGTGTCAATTTTGCGAATGTTGACCGAGAATTGCGGTTAATATTCTCGACCCGACTAACCTGCCTGCACGCGGTCACCCTTTAATTAAATGACTAAAATAGTACTACTGTAAATTTATTGTAGCCGAAGATAAAATTGATATCAGACCAGCAGATATCCAATTAACGTCGACGAAAAAATGAAAACTGTATTCAATAAATGTATCTCAGAATATTACAACAACTTTAAGAAACATTTATACAATTCTGCAAAACCTCTGTTATGTTAAGAATATTGATATTCATATAAAGTGCTTATTTCATCGAAATATGTAGGTATTAGTGAGCTCAAATATTACGGGTGGGTACCTATATAGGCAGTGATACAACTTATAGCAAAGGGCAAGGCACACTACGAATTTAAAGGAAAAGTAGACTTCTCCATAATACCTCACAAATGTTAACTCAGTATTACCACAATTGTGTAAAACCTATTGTCTATTCAATTGCCTGCAAGTTATTCAAATATTATTTCAAGTTATTCATATATTCTCTCTATTGGACATTTTATTAATATTTGATAAAACAAATCGGTACAACTCCAATGTTGCTGCCTAAACCGCAAAACAAAGGAGGAGCGATCTAAAAAGCATCCCCACAGCTTGTTAGGGCATATTGCTCCTCACAGCGAGGCTATTTATTTTCAAGTGGCAACATCGGAGAGTCCATAAACAAAAAAACACTTCGGCGAATGTTTTTATTGACAACAATGCGCCGAAGCACTTTACACTAGTGTTAAGAGTGAGGTTTGGAGTAGTACTCACTTTTCGCGACAAGGTATCTGAGTAGGGGCACTCGGTTCAGTATTTTCATTGTGTGCTTTTAATTTTGAGTGCGCGAACTAGCTCGCTCTCCCGGGACGTGTGTTTGCGAGGGTAATATTTGCTTCCGCTGTATAATTCAACCGGCCGCCATATTTGCCAAAGAGCAATCATTTTAATATCGTCAGCCATCACATTAGGGCCGAGTGGGATACTTACTTTGTTGGATGGATTAATTTTTCACTTTTAATTAGATAGCTGCCCCGCGTTTCGGGCTTTCCGCTGCCAACTGTTAGCAAACTTGGAGAAGTAATCTATTTACGAATCAAATACTACGCTTGGGAAACATTTAAAAAATAGATAGAGTTGCTTGTTACACCGTTGATCTGGAGTTTTGAAAATTATACGTAGAAGCAATTTAATATGTCACTGCCGACATGTCCGTGTCCGGTTTATAAATATTAAGAACAACAACCTACAACTAAAATGATTGTTTATATTGCTACGCACTTGAAATCTTGAAAAATGCATTGTCTTTTATATTGAGTGCATTGAATGCATCTTAGTCGTTTAATAAGATAAATGTATGTAAAGAAATCATGAAATTAAGCAAATCCTTAGTAGATTTTTTATTTAGCTCTATAGCAATAATCGCCATTAATTTATGAATAACAAGTGCTTATTAGCAGGTATTATAATGTATAATTGTAATAGTTTTCTTCAAGAACAACCTTATCGTATAAATGAATCGACAAAAAATATGCGATTAATTAAAAGTTATTAACAGTACAGATTTCCACTTACTTAAGGTAGAACCTTATACATTGAAAGTTAAAGGTAAAAAAAATATATTAAGGTCAAGTTAATAAAAAAAAGCAACAAGAGTCTAATTATATACAAAGAATCTACATATTGAGCCCAAGCAAACCTCGCCTGTCAGTGGTGTACCATGCTATACAAAACAAGAAGCTCTGGCGATGTGCTGATCGTAATAAGTATAGCGCATTCTACCTAGACCTAGACACGACTAAATTCCCAGATCATCGACAGGAAGCAGCGTAGGCGAAGAAAGTTGTGCTTTCCAATCCCTAAACCGCATGACCTGCTTGAGGATTTAGACAAAATGCTCATTGAAGAGGCTTGCGTACAGTGGCTAACTGGGACAGGCTGTTGTGATCCGCGTACGTCTTGCCATCTTTTTAATATAGTCGGAACTATTTACAATTTAACAGTGCCATCTGTGTTATAACTTACCAACTACTAAAACTATCACAATAAATGTTAATAGTGTTATTATTTATTAAATGATGGCGTTAATTCTTTTTTCAAAGTTGTGCAAAGCTGTAGTCTTATACTCCTATTATAGTCATACTCTATATACTACGTATGTAGGTACTGGAGTGTAATAACAATTCACAAAAATATCTTAAATACCACAAATTACTGATTTTATTCGTTATATAACTTGCATTAGTATAGTCTTCACCTTTTCTTGTTATATATTATGTATAATAATATATAAATTTTTTTGAGACTATTATTTCTTATTACTTTAATATTGACCAAAAATTTTAATAAATATTTTAATTTCTTCTATTCTTTATTTATTTAATTTCTGAATCATAATAATTACCGTATACAAAGTTTTTTCCTCCCAAACCAATCAGAATATTCGATATTAGTATTTTTTTCCTGCTTAAATATGCTTCTTAGCAATACCCATTTTCTGTATGGTAGTACTTTTTTAAATTAAGAGTATTAAGAGCAAAACAATCGCGAAGGTTCTGAAACATATGTGGCGTCTGGCGAAATATACTCAGCATACAAAAGAATGCCCAGGAATACCTGTGCAAACTATTAGATTAAAAATCTTTCAAAATATATTAGAAATATAAAATAATAACACATCTATTTATAAATCATGTCATCTTTAATAAAAATATTTATTTATAAATTACAACTTGTTTATTAAAATCTAGGGCGATTAGTGATAAAATAATAAATTATCTTTTAGGCCTATCATAAAATCTCACCTGAACTAGTGATATTAGCATAGAGTCCATGTTAATTACTATACATATTGGAGTTACATTCAAGTAATTATTTGAGAAGGTCACGATGAAACTTGTGCTTATTTAAAACGCTATTATTTATAAAAAATATGTAAAGAGAACATACGTTTTAAGGATATTTCTTATAATCTTAGAATCTTATAAATCCTTGCGTCACGTACATTACATAAAAATTAAACATAAAAAAACATAATTTCCCAAGAAAACTCTTTTAATTATATCAATACGTACATTGATAAAAACAAAAATCTAAACACACCTTCATTGTGAAAAATAAATCTACACTTCGTATGTTCTAATAGTTGTAAAATTAAATGATTTTGAATTCAACCACAATTTAATGAAATTATTAAATTTAGTATATAGACATAAACAATATCGCACTGTATGTCACTTAGAACAGATGTCCTGTTCAAGATTAATCACAGATGTGACATTTCCACAGGCCAATCTTAGACAAAGTGCTGATTACTCATAATTTACTTTAAAAAAATCTAGCATAACAGATTTTGAAACTTGATTATACAAGAAATTAAATGGCAAACTGATAATGGCATAAAATGTGAATTTTAAAATTGTACTTAATATTTATTCTACAACATTAACTTAATCTTAGTGTTATTTGCACTTAAAGAAAACTTAAAAATTAAAAGTATTTGAAAGAGATGAGTCAAGAATGTCTGCAAGGGTAGTGGTTGATGATGCAGTGCTGGAGCAAGTGGATGAAATTGTATATCTTGGATGTGCTTTTAGCA
>DWFO01002532.1:0-13580 GCA_018246595.1 Mimoniades nurscia nurscia | reverse complement strand
CACTAGCACTCGTACGAGTATGTCTCAGCGTTTGCGACATGAAATGTTACAGCTAACTATGCTAATAACGTATTGGAAAAGTTTTGTTTTGATGGAAAAAAAAAACCTTGTGGCGGTAATTCATCGTCATATTAAATTCGAGTGCATAGGGTTAAAAATGCAACCATTCCAAGTGAGGATATTTTTCTTATCGACAAAATAAAATCATTACAAAGGTTTTAATGATTAGTTAAGAAATAAGCCCCACATTGTCGATCCACCCACAATACTTGTGGTGGACCCATATTACAACTCAAAATGTGTGCTGCCGAGAATAGTATTATTATTATTATTGCTTTCAGTTACACCAAAGTTCTCTCTTTACTATGCCTGTTCTTTTTTTCCATTTTTCTTTTGACCATATCATGGTTCCACTGTTGGACAAGTGTCGCCTCTCGGAATGAGAGGGTTAAGGCCATAGCATCTGCCATTTGTGCTTGCTTATTGGTTCATCATAAATAATAAATGATTCAAGAAGCAAGGAGAATATTTATGAAAATCACACAATTTACATTGTCGCATGCAAATGCAATGCGATGAAGAATACATTACCGCTGTCCCGCGACCAGTGCACTCGGCAAGCGTTCAGATACGGGGAATACGAAAATGGAGTTTTCACATCGATTCGGCTCATATTTTAAATAGTTTGCCCTATTTCACTAGTTAGTAAACGTAACATCACACCTATAATTCCCGAGAAGGGAGGTAGACGTGTGTAGTACACTCCCACGTTTCAACATTTACCTACGTTAACGTCCCGCTATGGTTACATATTGAGTGCAAGATGTTATATAATATTTTGTTATGTTGTATATTATTATGTTTACATATCACCATCATCGACGCTTTAGTTGTTCTATCGAACAAAGTCCTGTCACAGTAGAACAAAGCGTGATGTCATAATCTACCACGCAGTCTCAGAGCGGTTTGACCTTAAAGATTACAATGGTTACAACTCCTAAGGTATAATATTTCCCCATATTTCCTTTCACCATTATTGCGGGTGATATTTAATCTTGATGACACAGGTTGTAGAGGAACACACCAGAATTTGAACCTGGGAACAATTAAATTCAAAACAAAACAATTCGATTCTAAATTTAAACCACTGACTACGGAACCACTGTTGCTTATACATATATCACTCAATAATTACATAGTATCAATAATTACAGTAATGACTAACCTACATACCTATTACATCTATTGTTAGATTTTATACTATAACTAGTCTTCTGTTACAAGAAAACAAAAGAAACGTTTTGTGCCTTAACAGCTGTGCTAGTCCCAGGGGCTTAGCTTCTCCTGAATGTAGGTTAAGACAATGTCTCGTTCTGACTTCTCACATGTAAGAGACGTCAATAGAAATACACTTTTTATAACTCACATTCGATAGGAATTTTTAGTACAATTAATTTAGGTAAATATAGCCTACCCTTTAATAAACTAAAAGGAAAGCTAAAATCGTATAACTACATATATACTGTTTGAAAGTCAACACTAAATTAATTTTGGAATAAGGTGATTGATAAAGTTGGTCGTCCTTCTCAGCACAAAATAAACAACTCTCTCAGTAACTTTGTGATAACAACGAAATTAGTCATGACGATTGAACATTGGAACACGGCGACTATGCAGATGTGAAATTTAAATGTAGGTCGATATTCAAATAGTTTTCGCATGAACATCATAGAAGATACACAACTGTGGCTATGTACCGAAAAAAACTTGTAGAGGCGCTTTCCCCGCGCTCGGCGAGCTGCGGCCTGGTTGATAAGTGGCCTAAGGGCTCCCTCCGCGCGCCGCCGACCTACTTCCCGCCCTCGCCCTAGCGATCTTCGTGCACGCCACTTGCACAACGCGCCGCGTATCAGCTGGATGATTACGTTGATTAAAGTATTCCGTTTGATCTGTTTTCGACGCGAACTACAGTACGACTCAAACGTACTGTACGTCTGTAACGCTAAATTTGTGCAGTACGTATGTTCATTTCGTAACCATTGGTTTAAAATTAAAAGTTTTAATGAACAAAAGCTACATGATCTCATAAATATTCAATGTTTAAACAGATCGTGTTGAGTTCTTTTCGCATATTTTTAAGAAAGGCCCTCTCAAATCCCATTAATAACAAGTTTATTATGTAACCCTATGCTTGGCCCTAGAAATGTGCCTATACAAGCTCAGTGCTATTTTCGCATGACATTAATGAGATAGTTTTCGTGACAAACACAAGTATAAACGATCAGGATGAAATCTTACGTATGGAAAAACGTGACAAGAATCTTTTTGTCTTCTTGGACGCAATCGAACAAAAATAGACAAGCTATATTTTGGCAGCAACTATTACACAATTCATAACATGCGAGAGTACTTATTTTTAAACATATTAAAGCCGCTAGTTTTCACAACTGCAAATAAATAGAATTGACATTAGGCATAGGGGTGTTTTGTAATATAAAATTAACGTACGCCGGTATGTTGATTGTTGAAAGATATACCTAAACTTGTTCAGTTAATCTACCAGTAGTAATTGCGTGCCCAGCAGTGGGATGATAAAGGCGCTGATGATGATAATGATGATGGTCTAACGCAAATATTAGCCTTGTTAGCCATAAGAATACATATTCATGTATACATAATATGGTATGTACTTATAAACATGAAAACAATTTCATTCTCTGTATAATTTCCATGTCAAAATCGCCCAAGCGGATCGGTGAGAAACCGGTATGAAGCTTGGACCCTTGGAAAGGTCACTAGCCAGAGTACTTTTTAAATCAACCTCTAAAAGCTTATTCAGCTTTTACGACTGAATACACCGTTAGTTATAAATTAAGCAAATAAAACCCGTTAAAGAGATGAACTACCTACAGTTGTATCTATTTCATTACGTTACTCAAATCAAGCCTCATTTAATAGCCGATATAAAATTTATATTAACGTCGATATCGCCTATTAATTTAGTATTCAGTTTTAAGTAATGTTAAACAATGGAGGTATGATAAAATGGGGCTTTTTAAAGCCTCAAAAAACAACAATCTTTTACTATTCAAATTGTCCACAGACAACGGAAACCATTTAACATTCCATCCAATGGCCTGTAACATATGCGAGGTTACCATTATAAAAAAAACTGGAGGAAAGTAGATTAACGTGAATACATGTAACACGGTCATTTATACGAAAAGTCGACATGAAAATGACCGGTACAGTGATTGGTTAAGTGAAGAATATCATTCACGATGAATGAATGATCTGGTTCCGGTACAATTAGAACCGATTGCGACTGTCAACTGTGTTGCCATTATTCTGTTTTTCAATCGAAACTAGATACCACGCATTGAAAGAATTTGGTAAATACATAATAAACATTGCACTGTGATTTTTGAATAAAGTTCATGCCTTTAAGGCAATATCGTAATGTCAAGACAAAATAGTACACACGCGGCATAAGAGGTAGCAGCGAAAGCAAGACTTAGTGTCTATAACATATACATATGTACATAAATTATAGACTTGCGACTTGTTTTATTTCAATCTTGTGAGCTAGGTAGGCGTCACAAATAACTGTGAAAACTACATACATAACAATACAGAGCATAGCTACAAAAATATACATTTATATAGGCTTGGCTTTTTAATTAATTAAATTAAAAATAACTTACGTAGCCAGGCCAGGCCGTGTACTGTGATGATACAAAAATCTGAAAGCGCTTCTTGACCTAGAAATGTTTACACTAGAACACTGTTCTGTTATTTATTATCAAATGGAATATTATTTTCAGCGATTGTACGTTAATTAATGAGTCATTAACATTAACAACAGTAAAACTAATTAATTTTTTTAAGAAAGTAAACACAAATCAAGAGTGGCCGTAATATCTATCCAGAACAGGACCTTGGAAGGAGGACTATTAATGTCAATTAGTTCAGTTAATGTCAGTTATTAATAAGGGCTATTCGTTAGTATTGATGAGTAGGACCTCAAGGATAGAACTATTACAATAAGTAACAATAGTTCAATTAATACACGTTGCATGTGTCCTATTCGAACTCTCCCTGAAGGCGTGGTGCTGTACATGAGGAGATGGTTGCCTGTAACAAAACTGTACAGCCATATCCTTCGGAGCGAAACGAAGTGTTCCACCAACGATTACTTTAAGTCAGACGTATGTGTAGCGTAAGTACTATAGATGTTACATGACGTGTGTAATGTTATATGTATAAAGGTACCAACTAGTTCATGTCCTTAGTTAAGTATTTCACTTCTACATAATTGAACGTGCATGGTAAAAATCCATATATGTGTTGATTGGTGAAGTTCTAGAGCTGCACCAATTTCGACCACTAAGAATTTGTGCGCATTATAAATAGGTACGTCCTCAGAGGTAACGCCTGTCGTTCTAATTGTAAGATATAATTTCACACCATTTCAGAATAGACATGGCTTAGGTGACAAAAAATATTCCACACACATATATACACGAGTATATTTGAGGCATTCAATACACAATGTAACGAATAGTAATGATAAAAATATTGGCACTCACTCCACTTTGAAGACCATTTAAAGGACATGGCGTAAACGTATAATAATCTATCTTAATCGAATAGGCCAAATTTTGGCTGACAGAGGAGTCAGAATACTTCAAAACCTAAGTGCTTATTGTGTATAAAAATAATGATCAATGCAGAAGGAGCATGTCAGATCTCGGCAGATCTTGTAGGGAACTCGGCGTGAATATAAACACGTTGTAACAAAGGTGGTAACAAAATAAGTTCAATCATAATACACATTACAAGTAACCATCGCCACGCTATAAAATCTGCCATAGGCGTGGTTACATAAAGGTACTAGCAACAGACTGCCATAATAGCTCCGAGCGAACACTGGTCTCACTTGAGAACGAGCAAGGCAGGCAATATAAACAAAATGCAATGTACAGTTGTAGTGGTGAGTAGTGGATGTGTTGGTCTGGCGTTCCTAACTCTCGGCGGGAGAGCGAATATATGCCGTCTATTTATAAATGGAGTGCGACGCAGGCGGGCGGGTGGACGTGGACGCATCGCAGCGCGTTGTCTTTGTCGTATCTCCACCTCCACTCAGTTTTGAATGTTTTGTTGTCGTTTCCACTGCTGACGTGCGAAATGATAACTCCTCACGCTTGCAGCACTAACAATGTAGGTGTAGTGCGTCTGTTATCGCTCGTGCAACGTGATACCGCGATGTATACAGCGGGACAGACATTTAATACATATGTTGTTTCTGCAATAGCGATTAGAAGGAATGAAACGGTTTTGAATATTTTATTCATTTCATGGAATTGAGTGAAAACATTTATTAAAAATTTGGATACTTTTGAACTATTGTTTCTAAAGCTTCTGATTTATCAAATTATAGTAATCTTATTAAGTAGTTAGATAATAGTTTTTCGTTAAATAAGTCTGATGCTGGCGTTAACAAAAAAATGTAATGCGTAAACGCAAAATATTACATTTAATTTCGCGCCACATGAAATATTTAACAAACATTTGAAATTATTTTTGTTTTTTATTTGTAAGGAAAAAAAAATTTTTTTGTAAGGCATCGTGATTTCCCGCCAATTAATAATGCGCAATTAACGTCATTAGACATCGGACAATTAGTAAGTTTCCTTAGCGTTTATCGATAAAGCAATTAACGAAAGTGTAAAAACAAACATGAGACCTCTTAGCCAATACAGATACCCACTATTTACATAAATGTACCTTCATAGACAAGTACAAAACTAGTTCTATAACTAAGCGAATTTGAGTCAACATTTTTTTAATAAAAATTTATTTAAGGTGAGTTGTCCAGTGAACTGCGGTTCCTTAACATAATATATCGACCGTAATTTCCGTTGTTATGATTATCCTACCAATTATATCCCAAAATTGTATAGGCATACCTTCTCTACGATTGTTTTGACACGAGTGCATTCTTGGTGTTTAAATTTTTTCCGTTCGAAGATCGACTTTGGGCTCCAGCCCGCCAAGCTTCGGTTTGAACGGTGCGTACGAACGGTCGGCCGGTGCATCGAACGCGGTGAGAGCGGGGTCGGTGAACTCAGCCATGTGCATTTCATTTCGTACGTCTTATACCTACCTAGTCCTCAAATAGCTACTTAATAGAATCATATTTCACACATCGACGAATCGTCAATTAATACTGTGATTAAATTCTTACATATTCCATCATGCAACTACAGGTGAATAACAAGAGGATTGGTATCAATTAAAAATGTCCCAAAGTCCAGTAGTTTTTATATGTTGCGATAATGTGTCGACTTATAAACATTAACTTGGTAAGAAAACAAACCTGTTTACAATTAGTTGTCTAAGGCGCAGATTGTGTCAAATACCTCATGTATGACATTGCTGTTGTCATAAACAAGAATGTGAACACAGGCCACTATAAATATGTCGCTGTGCTCCGCTGTAGATTACAGTCCATTCACATTGCTCATACAAAATGGAGCAGTATATTATTGTTGAGGAGAAAAGCATACTTTGAAAGTTTTATTTACTTCCGTTGATTTGCTGCCGACTTTCGACTTCGATCTTGCTAGGTATTCCGGCATAATGTTTCAGCGTGGGCGCTGCTACAAATTAAGTATAGAAAAAAAATACATTTGATGTTATTAAATAATAATGAATATTATATAGTAATTACGTTGACAACAAACTCAAGTAATTGGTGACTGACAATAAGGCTATATAATACAAAATGCAGTCGGTTGAGCTTATAGCATATTTTAATGTGTAACAAAAAGTAGTCCGCGTTCTTTTACTGTAGGTATTAAAATAACTGATATTATGTATAGTATATTGGGGTCTAGGTCATAGTGTCTGTAGGCATTGTGATACTAAAAACGCGACATTGAGTCGAAGGTATACACGTTGAATCTTATCACTAGTTTCAAACGCAACGATCATTCAGACTCAAATACAGAGTTCCTACCATCGAGGTTAATTTGTAGAGGATATTTTTAAAGTTTTATATTTCAGCAAATATTCTACATGCAGAAACGTTATAATCATCCCAGATTCTAACTTTGGCCTCATAGATAGATGCGGCACCATTGGATTACAAGTTGACTTTCAGAATCACTGTATAATTTCGGCAAACATGATATGGACGGCATCGGTAGTGTTACTACACTCTTCCGAAAAAAAAGATTAAATGGAAAACTTGTGATGGTTCAGTCTAATGGAAAGACCCCAGGAGCAAAAATTACCTCTAGATCCACGACAGGATTAAACCTGTTGGGCTGACCGGTCTTCGCAATGAACTGTAGTCAACTAATCAACTTACAGGTGACGACGAATAATATATGGTCATAGGCCATAAACACGAAATTTTAATTAATAAATGGAGTAACCTTTTCACTTTGAGTGAAATAAGTGTAATAATCACTGCACATAATATCTAAATTACGTTAAACTTTAAATTGTAGTGATTTCCAATTAAGAAACACCGTTGCAACTAATGTTTGAAACAAAAACTTGGCAATGATTTTTTGACATTGAAAATTTGTCGCAAAATTTGGCGCTAATAACCGATGAAATTGAGAAAGGCAGCCAACGGTACGGGTTGACAAGTTAGTTTGTATTTGTAAGAAGGCAGGCACGATAATGATTACGTACGTATCAAACAAAGATGATGTTGTATTAAAATAGTGTGTATAAAGGAATCTATGACTGAAACATATTTTAATATTGTTCAAATAATATGTAAAAAATATGAAGATTTACCTGAAGTTCCTTATTCTTGTTATCTTTAAGGGATGCTGCCCTGATAACACCAGCCTTCCATCCCCATTCCGAAACTTTATTCACGTTAATTTTTGTCACACCACTCACAGACAGAAATCGTTTGCCAACTAAATCTTCGCGGTATCTAAAGGCCATAACGAACTACACAATCACATTATTCACAGTAAAAACTACACAAACGTCAAGAAATTACGCTCAAACGCATAACACGTTACACTCTACGTTGAGCGAAGGGAAACTACATAGAAAGCTTAAAAAAAAGTACGCCAAACGAAGCGAATCTTTATGCTAACACATTAAAAAGCATTATGCAGTCCTACAAACATATCGTTAACTTGAGCCTTTTCAAATTTGTCGCATAATAAAGCCACAACGTTATATACCAACAAAGTTACGGTGGTTGCTTAAACTGTCTTAGCCTCCTTAACCAAGAAACTTTTTTACTCGTCCAGCTTATACATCTAGTGTCATTATCCACATTCAAAAGTACAACATTGTACAAGAGATGGCGTTAGAAAACGATCTGTTATTAGTTACAGTGTCACAATAAATGTTCATAGGTGGCGGTATTTTTTATATATAATTCGAGATATGTTCTAATTTTCATGATCTTTCATGATCGCTATACTGATTCTACAGTCACTAACAGTAACATTTCCTTTGGGGACAAAGGCTCATTAAAAGAAGTGGTCAAACTCGCTTAACTGAATAGACGTGCCTAAGCGGGCACAGCGAGTGCGTTTTCATGGTTTGGAAGCGTGAGCAGAAAAACCATTTATTTAGCTAACGAAGTTGACAAGTTTAATTTGCAAGTTTGTCAAGTAAAATATCGTCCATATTTTTAATATACATATGACAAAATAATGATACTGCCCAAAGGTTGACTGGCAGAGAATGCTTTTAGCATTAATTCCGTCTTTTTATTACTTCACTATTTTGTAAGGTAAAGATTTGTTTTGTAAGGTAATGTTTTGTAAAGAATAAATAAATAAACCGTAGTAGAAAAAACCCATAGCATAATAATTCAATTTAATTTAATAATTTGTAAAATGTAATACTATCATAGGCTAAGTTATACTAATATACTGATATGAGAATGTTTTTTTCTTGAAATAAATGATTATTATTATTATAAACTTTTATGAGAATTGAACATTGTTTAGAAAAAGAAAGCTAAAACATACAAATCAGCGTACATTTGGTTTAAAGGTAATTAGAGCATGCATGTGTTTGTCTGTATTAGCGTGATGATAATAGCTTGAGATTAATTAATAAAGTTAATATATAAACAAAGTTGCCGAATAACAGTATTCGAAAAAATTATAACCTAACTAGATGGCGTTGTCATTCGACTAAATTTTGGTTTGAGTAGGCTTTGAGATTAAACCGCGTTAACCAAGAAAATTGTCGTTTATTTATTGTCTATTATTGATAAAATATGTGTCTTGTTATCTCACGCGTTCATTTAAAAATGCCTAAATTAAATTAAATTACTAAAAAAGACACCGAGCATAGTTCGGTCTGGATGACCGAGCTATGCTCGGTGTCTTTTTATATTCCTAAAGTCGCAATTTTATCCTTGCTGCATATTCATAAATTTAATAAATAGTTATTCAATTAGGTTATTGATTACTTCTCTTATTGTTACGGGTTACCTAAATTACGCCCTGATAATTTTTCTACTTGCTAATAGCAATTTCAACAAAATTATTAAAGTTGTTTTCTAGTTTAGCGCACCGTCAGTAAAAGAAAGCCAAAAAGAGAAAAAAATGAAAAAAAAAAATATTGCGTAACATTACAATAAATTTAAATTTATCTTCATAATGTGTATATTTTGAATTTATCATTCTTTTTCGTATATTTTTATTATTTATGTACAATAAATTCCTAATTACAAATAATAACAATACTTCTGCCTGTCCTGTAAGTTTTGAATATAAAACACAAACTTATAATTAACTATTTTAGTTCAATATTTCTTTCGGATACCTACCTAAAATTTACCGATATGAATAAAGTGATTGATATCTCCACATAAACCATATTCTTTGGATTCATGGATTAACTACGCCCTGAATACATATACATAGTTTCCGAACGTTACTGTCATATTGATTTGTATGATCACGTGATCAAAACATCAGTTCGTTTCAATATGGCGGAATAGTCTTAGTGCAGAACGGCTGTGTTTTGTCATGTTTACTTTTGTGATTATTTTATGTGGTTTCTGTGACCATTAATATGATATCCTCGATAATTTCCCGATTAGTCATGTAAGTTTTTGAAAGTATAATGTTTTTTTTAATTGCATAAACGAATTTACTTACTGTTTTTGTAGGTACTTAGAAATCATATTTTTAGTTTGCCTATAGTTCTTTGTTTGCATATTAATATGACAAAATATCTAGACTATTGGTAGAACGCAATAATCCGTTATCTTTTATGTTTTGTTCATTATTATTATTTAAAATAGATTCCATCTTCTGACCTTGCGCATAGGACGGTCATCAATTGAATCGAATCTATATAATAAACGTGTCTAAAGCAAATATCCTCGTTTATTCTTGATTTTAGAAATATATTTCGGGATTGCGATTTTCAATATGGTAAAAATGCACGGAATTTAATTACCGTATATGCTAATAAAAGTCCCAAGTTAGTAAACGTTACTCAATGATTTCATTAAAATCAAAGTACTAAAAATCATAATTTTTTAGATAAAAAGTATGGAACTTTTTAATCTTTTCTTGCTCTTTCAAATAACTTGGAAGAGCAGTTTAATCTGCAGATATGTAGCTGTATTCTGGCCTTAGGGTCTGTTCTTAATTTTTAGCTGTTGCTATAGTTATTAGACATTTTTAAAATAAAACTAGCAATCAGAACTACTAACCAGTATTCTGATGGTAAGTTATTACTGACACCTCTGCATAGTATTACAAATGAAGAAGTGCTTATCATGGTAGTCTGTGAAATATAATGAATAAGTTCAAATGACTTTGTGTCTAATAGCTGCTAGTGTTGTTTGTGAAATAAGCTCACCCCATACAATATGGGATTTTAATTCATTGTTTTTATGTTTCAATATACATTCTTCATGTTAAATTTTTGGTCAAAGTTATATTCAAATGGTATATGTACTCAGCACAATAGTTAAACCTCAATAATTTTCTAATGTTCTAAGTTCCTTGTCTCACCATCCTATTGCTAGATTTCTTGCTATTCAGAATGTTCAAAGCTTCGTTTAACCCATTTCTTCAATGCAAACTGGTAGAGTGTCATTTAGTGGGCCATATGTTACATATTATGAGTTTTTGTCATACTTGGAAATCTTCTAACAGTTTATCAAATCAAAATCAAAATCAAAAATTATTTATTTCATGGAAAACTTACAATAATAATTAATACAAAGCTGTTACCATCAAGGAATTCCCTAAGTTTTATAGTTTATACATGTAAAGGTGCAAAATTGTAATACTTAATAAATTACTGTTATAGAAAAATATATATAGGTTAGTTACTTACTCACACTGCCCTAAACATGTGTATTGTAGGGTCACAAGTCTTTATAATTATTTATGACAAATTACGTGTTGTTAAACCACACATCACATAATATATGGTTGTTTACACAATGGTCAGTGTTAGTAGGATTATAATATTTACATTGTATGGATAAAAATTATATCCATCAATGTGTAGATAAAAAAACAAGGGAGCCTTTTAAACAAAGGAAACACCACTTCTTCACAGATAGCAGTGATACAAAGTAGTATCTATTATATATGTTGGAAATCATTTTGACATAGTTAAATTCAACTGCATGAAAACAATAGAGTATTTTTATGGGTGGAGAAAGAATACATCCCCTAAACATAATATGCTGGGATATAAGGGTTTTGTAAGAGGTGACTAAATCAGGCCTTAGTTGATCACAGTATAGTACTGCTAACCTAGGCATGGCTATAAGCCCTGGCCTGCTGCAATGTGTGATGTCAGAAGTTGTGCTCTGTCATGCCAAACCTGCATGCCCAGTGTGGAAATTATGCAAAAACCCCCTGTGTTTGGTAACTAGTTTATGTTGAGTTGTAGATTTGAAGAGGCTGATGATGATAAATGTTTCATTATCAGATCAGTTTAATAGTAAATATGAATATGTATTGTAATCTTAATATATATATTTCATGTGTTCGTGTGTATGTGACTGAACTGCTCCTAAACGACTGGACCGATTTTGATGAAAATTTGTGTGAGTGATTGCCTTGATTCGAGAATTGTATAGATTCACAATTTGATCAGATAGAAAGTGTTTTTTAATTAAAAATCAGCAATTTAGTTTGGAAGTTCGGTAGTTCACATTTCTCTCATCAGATGGCATTCCTGGTTACCATAGCAACCGATGTGTTATTTTTTTATTTATAAATGATTCATTTCATTAATGCATTCAGTTAATCGGAGTTTATGATTGAAAGAGGTTTTTACTTTCTGTTCGTAAAAAATTGAACATAGAAAAAAATATTTATAGTTTCAAAATTAGAGTTCTTCTGTCTGACCCAGAGTGAGAGGGACAGGGATACGGACAGGGAGCAGCAAAGGGGGGGGGGGGGGGAGAACTAAAGCAAGAGGGAGAGGGCTAGGAAAAGGTGGAGGGAGAGGGCTAGGAAAAGGCGGAGAGAGAGAGGGGTAGGGTAAAAAGGGGATCAATGTATGTTTGTTTGTCTTTCATAGACTCTGAAATGGTAAGAGATCGAGCACTGATGTCTATAGTATCTTTGTCTGGCATAGGTTTTAGAAGAAAAGGAAAAAGAAAAACTTTGACAAGGTGGTACGGAGTTCGCCGGGGCAGCTAGTATTAGTTTAAAAAGAAATATATGTATAAAAATTTATTAAGACATATTAATTAACTTGTGTATAGCAAATGTGGCAATTAAAAATTATATTTCACATTTCAATTTTAAAATTGAGCAAAACTGAAGCTTAGTTTTATTGAGCATAATATTTTTCATGATGGTAATTTTAGTGGGCTGTATACATAAATTTCAATGAAATGAGAGTTAAGTAGCATCATATTATATACTATTTACATTTTTTTAAACAAATTTGTCTGCTGTGTTACATGTGATATGAAGTATTATAAAATCAACACAAATCACAAGATTAACAAGGATATTTAAAAATAAAGCTTGTAATAAGTGTTTAATTTCCATGAAAATTGCACCTTCTGTGTTTCAAGTAAATGTTTTTAAATCCTACTTGTATGTTCTTGTAGCTATGGCTGCCAAGTTGCTGAACTTTGAATGTCCTTGGTTTGATTCTTCAAAATTTGTCTGTGATACTTTAACGTTATTTTACACTTAACAATGACCAACTCATCATTCTACAAATGCTACAATATTACCTCATGTACATGTAGTAATGCATGGATCTGTCATATTTATAAAGCAAAAAAAATATATAAGTAACTGACTTTAACCATATGAAATAAATGTCAGCTGAACACTCAATTTATTACAACTACAATTTTATGTATATAATTGGCAGTCCAAATTTTTTACACATATTCCCATAAATATAATTGATTTCACTTTTGCAGTCTCTTTTAAATATTATCAAAGTTTGAATAGTGTACACAATTTCGTAAAATATGCATTAAAACTATTGCCATTGTGGATGCCTCCTTGGTCGTGTTTGTTGCAAGTGCGACTGCCGATCGGGAGGTCCCGGGTTCGATTCCCGGGTCGAACACT
>DWFO01002531.1:0-13581 GCA_018246595.1 Mimoniades nurscia nurscia | reverse complement strand
AGAGCTAAAAACAAAGACGATAGTAAGAAGCTGATAGCCAACCTTCACTAGTTGGAGAGGCACTAAAAGAAGAAGAAGTACCTATATAAACAGAAGATGCAGCTGAATATAGATTCGCCCAAAGGGGCTTTATGCCCATAAACCCCACGCTGGGCACGCGGGTTGGGGACCGCATACTAAAGATTTTATCTTCGCCTACTCTGCTGCCCGTTGGCGGACAGGACATTTAGCTATGCCTACGTACCTATACCACGCTCAGCCAGTTGCGATGCCTGTTGTACATCAGAGCGCACGTCGATCAGCTGAAGCTGCCTTGGCAGCCTATGATGAAAGTTGCCAACTTTTAAAACCCACTCCTGCGCTTATATTCAATATTACAAAGATAAACAAACTGTTTGATTTTCCAAGCTGTAAACTTTCAAACCAAACTTTTTGTAAAAACAAGTACAAAAATCAATGAGAAATTTTCTTCTCTAACAATTTTATAACTAAAATAGATATCTTTATTATAATGCAAATTAAGCGCTTGTAATTTTAACGCCAAGTTATATCAAGCCATAAATTAATGTGCTATGCAAAAATACAGCTGCTAATTAGACTATCACAGAGCCTACTCCCACACGATAATTTGTTCAAGTTAATTTTCCTTCTTGTTCCTGTCATATTAACTTCCAGATTCGCAGTAATTGGACGCAGTATTTCGTAAGCGAAAACAAAATTTGTTAACGTTTAGTTGTGGGGATTGGTAAAGCAGTATGTTTTATGTCTGGGCAAATGATTACCTAAATATGTGTGTATGTGTTTATTTACTGCGTGACTGCCATAGCACGGGGTCTGCCTAGGTTTGGTTCAGAATATGTATATGTAATTATCGTATAATTGTATCAATAATAATTGTCACAATAATAAAGTCTTTTATGTCTTCTTCATCGAGACGACAGCTGATCGTGACTGCACACCCGTCGTGGTGAAAGGATTGTCGCAATGTCCAAGGTGCACCGGGCAGTGTATATTCGTATTCGATTAGACATAGTGGCCGCTCGGGGGCCTCCGTTCTTCCGTTTATAAACTAGTATAGTCCTTATTTAATAGATGAAGTCAATTAAAACGGACTGCCACGTTGAATTAATTTTGAATAAACGCTTGATGAATTATTTATTTTTATTCTTGCGATAGTTATACAGCTGCGATATGTTAAGCTCCACTGTGAGCTAGCACTTGCTACAACACATACGTACATGCAAAATTTCGAGCATCCAATTAAATCAAATCCGAGCTGGTGTGGCAGACGGGCACGGAGTGGAATGAAGTTAAATAATTAGCGCGCGAGCGATGCCTGCATGACTGACAAACTGAAATGGAAACTTTGTTTAATATTGAAACCGAGTTCTTGTAGACGGAAAACAATGTACATACTTACTCCTGTGGAATATATTTGAACGCAACGTTTGCCAGTGTGTTTGAGAACACTAGTTAACGGAGCAATAAATCTCAGATTTATAATATGAAACAATATGATAAAAAAATACAGTCACGAATAACGATATGATGAAGATCTCTTAGGCTGTCGTGCATCTTCTACATGGCATCTCTCTGTATTCTTGAGTCTCCCTCTACTGTACACTCCCTAACTTGTCCTAGTATCTGCAAGTAACTACTCCGTGTGCCTATTTGAGTACAGTGTATTTGTAACATTCGCCACTTGCATACACAGTGACTTTTTAATAATATTATTACTACATGAAAAATATATATGTTTTTATATATATTATAATGTTTGTATAAATATTATTTAAAGACTGGATTGTTTTTAGTACCAATTATTGTAACAATTATTAACACCGACGGTTTACATCTACGATGTGTCTCGGGCGAGTTGCTGGGCACTCCTGTGTAAATGCAAGGAGTAAAGGGGCGAGAGTTTGAACAATGGTGCTATGGGTAGTGCATTAGAGTAGGGTTGTCGTGTGTCAGGATATCGGGGATTAGATTCGACATAAATATTTTGCCGTTCTTCTCACTATAACTATGAAATTTATTTAATTTAAAAATAGATATCCAAAATTATGGTCATGTCATGATTAAATTCCATATTGTAGCAGTTATGTTAACCACGTGAGGCTGTTGAATACCACGTAAGTGCAAAAAGGGTTAAGAAAATTCTTTTTATCTATCATCACTATCCTGATGACGATGACAGTTCACAGCTGGACAAAGGGAGGATAATAATAACCTCGCCGGGCATGTGGTTCGGGGATCGCAGAGCGCTGCCTCTCGCACCGCCTACGCTAGTAGCCATAGATGGTCAGGGCAGTTATCTGCACCTACGCAGACTACGTCGTGCTACGATCTGCCAGCACCGGGTTTAATTACCATTTAAAACAGCCTGTATCCCGGTACGGCGGCGGTGTAGGGGAATTTATTTTTACTCCGCCTCGACACTGATTTTTAATTATACAAGACACTAACTACCATTACCGGTAATTTGTCAATTTCTATTACACATAGGATAATTATATTATAAAAAATAACTTAGGCACTATACTAGCAGCAACTTGCCATATATTGAGTGCAGTGCCTGCACGTTCAAAACAGTTTGTGTTCTGAAATTCTACTATACAATTATAACTGACAGTAAATAAAGTGCAGAAGATACGCAGCCGCTCTGTGCGCACAACAGATCGACCTTGCGTTCACTATTAAACGGAGTGCGACTTAAACTGCACTCCGGCAAACGGCAGCGTGATTAATAACGCAGCGACTCTTACCTACCGCCACCCGATTTCGTCTGCGAGCTCCTCAGCTATGCCTATTAATTAGCGAACTTGTTTTGTTAATTACGCACCATGTCGGCCTCACCGTTCGGCTTCGAGCTCTGACATGTTTTGCGAGTATCAGTGTCATGTGTGAGTTCAGGTACATGTTATGTGGGGCCTTGAATATTTTTAAACCAATGATCTGTTGAAGCGGTGGCAGCTCGCACGTCGTTGCAGACTGCAGGCGGTCGGTAAAGTTATGCATTATTGGATGCAGATGCCATTTTGTATGAGTGGCCGGTTAGGGCTTTCGTGCTTAGGACGTTAAGTACCTACTTACTCAGTCGCATTTGTTTTTTGAGGATTCTCAAAGGAGATCAACTAATCAAATAGTAACAGATGTATAGGCTCTAAATTATAATTAGAATTAGGTACAACCATTTTAATGATTCATTAACAAAATTACACCTCACTGTTGTTGAGATAACTTCTTTGCATCATCCGTTTGCATCATATTATTTTCCGTATGAACATTATAATTTAATATAAATCAATTTTAATACATTTCATATGATTACTTTTAAAGTGAGTCTAACAGTAAAAAGCTGCCAACTGAATGTATTCAATGTAATAGGCTTGTTTGGAAGGTTTAAGCCGTAACGACATACGATATATTTCCCGGTCGCGGCTACGGGTAATCCAATAGGCGACACGCCTCCCTAATCTAATTTATAACACGTTGTCGCTTTATCCCAAATAATTATTTCAGCTTTTATCGCACGTACTCGTTTCAGGTTTTTTTTTTTATCTCATTAGCTTACATTGTATTTAAAGCTACAACTGTCGGATGGAAACGAAATATTTTGGCATTTTACGTAATTTACTGGATTGTCACAACACAGCGTAACGTTTTGCTAGTGTAAATCAATTTATTTCCAGAAAAATACACGTTATTCTATATTTGGAATTCTATATTTGGAACGTTATTCTATATTGCTATATTTGGAACTTATCTATGAAAATCAATTGACTGCCTCGTTGGTGGTGTTGGTTGCAAGCGCGACTGCCGATCCGGAGCGCCTGGGTTCAAATCCCGGGTCGGGCACTTTCCTAGTCGTGTATTGAAGTCTGGATTTGTGCCCGGTGTATGGCCTACCGTAGGTAACTGGTGACACGTGGGAGTGCACAACACTCATCTACCTATTCGGGGATTACAGGTGTGATATTACGTTAAAATCATTCAGGAGCAAATAAATAGACAACTTAACTTTTGTGTGTAAAAGAAAATATAGACTACTCATTAGAGATAAAACCCCTTTATTGTAAAAACATTTGCTGTTATATGTAGATACATGTTCTAAATATGTATGCAACGGAGAGCACAAAGATAAATTAATACTACATACATATCTTCACGCCAGGTCCCTTACGGGTTAGGCAGAGAGCTAATATTTACTGCTTAATATAAACTGTGTGTGGTGGTCGATTATGCAAAAAGGATATGCTTAGTGAATGACACGCTCGTACAATCATGCCCGTATTTCCCCGAAGAGGTAGGCAGCGGCGTACATTACCTACTTGCACATGTCACCAGTTATTCTATACCTAAGTCCCACCATTACATAGGGGCTGGGTTTATTTCCATATACCGGATACAAATCCACATTCCGAACTGGGCTTTAAAATTAGAAAAACGCGATATTCCTTCGCCGAACCCGGGGATGAACCTAAGACGTCTTGGTCAGTATTGAGGTTAGAAACCCTAAGATCAACCATGATATAAAGTACATAATTGACATTATTTAACGTATATTGATGTACAATACAACTATTAAATAAATATGTCCACCACGAACTAATGAAATATATCTGGGCGTAGGCACTGGCGCGTGCACGCGCTTCGAGCTGACTTTGTCATCGGGTATATGTGACCGGCTCTTTTAAATCATGTGAGCGAACTTCTTCACAACAAAGTGACAGTAGTCAAAAGGAAACCATTACAAAGTGCTGAAACATCACTTTGTAATTTACGTGGTTAACGAGTGCCACAGCCTGTTTATATAGCTGGTAAGTTTGACGCGCTCGTTTGTATCTACACTGTTCAAACGCAATATGTAAGTAACTATGTATATGCTTATTTTGACGCAGTTTCGTGTTTGGATTTTGTTACGAAATTAAAGCAAGGCGAATTCGAGAATATTAATACAATACGAACTACGATTCCGAGAACAATTTCAGTCTCCCACTCCAGAGGCCGAAGTTCTTGTCGTCGTGTTTCTTCGAGTTTACAAAATGATGTGCGCTTTTACTATCAAGTATTACATGCTGTAACGAAGAATATCGAGAGACAAGTTGAACTGCAAAATATTCTCAAAAGCATGATTGTGATGCTTGCCGATCGGTGCACTGTCAGCTCAGGAAAGTCGCATCCTCAACTCCTCTACAAGTATAAAAAAGGTTGATTTAATGATCGCCAGAAATAATACTGTCATGTGTTATATAAACTGTTATAACACTTAACGTTTACTCAATACAAAAGTTTACCGTTCTCGTTCATTGGAATAAAAGGAAGTAAACCTTCTCGTTTCACTCGCTCGCACAAATATACTGAAGTTTTCCTTAGGTTATTTTAAAAGTTTTGTAATGAAATAATAATATGCAGTAATTTATTTTCACACTTCACACCTAGTTATACATATTATCCCAAACTAAGAAAAACCTGTGCTGTGATCTCGCGAGGGCTGATACGAGTACATACATGCATTTAGGTATAGGTAATTGTTCACCCAAAAAAAAAAACTCATGTCCATTATACTAACCTTTAGAAACGAACCAACAACACTCCGTTCAGAAGTCAATTTTGCTAATCATTGGCGCAGTAGGCCGGTCAAAGTGCGTCAACTGTTTTTAATTAACAACATTTAGGTCGTACGTCGGGGCTCAATTAAGAAATTCAAAAAATTACAAGTGGCGCAAACTGTTACGCATTAAGGCCATAGCATACGAAACCGTAGTAGATCGAAACGAATCAGATCGAAGTCAAAAATAAAGAATTATAAAAATGTATAGGTATATTAACTGTAGATATTAAAAAATATATATTATGTATTCTCTGCCTACCCCAGAAGAGACCTGGCGTGATCATTTAATAATAATTATTATTATGATATTGTTATTATTTAATGTTCGATGATATTATTATTAGTTGATTTATTATTTCTTATACGGGAACGCAGAGTATTGGAACAGATAATAAAGGGAAAATTTTACACCGGCTGTGTGTGAGGCCCTTAATAGAGGAGCGGGCCGCGCTATTTCTACACCTGATATTAATTTCCCTGCGGGCGGATAAATTTCGTCCACGAGTGGAGCGGCGACACGGCGCAGCTTTCGCGTTGGCGTGACCGCGGCCACAGTACAGGTGATTCATAGTGCGCTAAGTGTACTCTTTCATCGAACATAATTATTATGTTTTATTAGTACTGATATGGTATTATTATGAGTCTCAATTTAGTACTTTAGTGGCAATGACTGGTGTTTAAATTCGTTGATGAATTTTTTGTTTCTTGTCATTGCTTAACTTTCACCTGAATTGAGCGTCGCTGATCCGACTTTATTGTTATTTTCATTATATCGTGACTCCAAGTGACTGAACACAGTCGAGATGCGAAATTTCAAGAATATCTTTGTGCATACTCAGTGGAGCGGCGCGAGTGGGGCAACGGTAATTGAAATTAAAAAGTGATTAATGATCCGAGTAAGATTCCGTAAATGACCTAAACCAATTATGTATATATTTGCTAGTCTGATCCTAAGTGAATAATATGTTTGTATGTTGCATAATTATTGTAAATTAATCGTACTGTAGGCTGACAGAGAAAGCAATTATTCTTATTATTGCATTAATTATGTAATGTCACTAAAAAGTTCATTAGAATTCCCTCACAAGAACTATACTCTAAGACACCTAATTACTCATTACATGTTCGTTGTCATAGATCGAATATGGTCTAGACATGACGCGCGAATTATGTACCAATTATGTACCTACACTTATTTAAATTTTCTTTTTGATTTTATGAAAATTATATCAACAACCACTAAAACACAGAGCATTGATTACAGAAACAGAATACAATCTGTCTATAATGGTCGAGCACTCGAAGAGTGTTACAACAGGTACAACAGAATCATTGTCATGAAATTCTGGACGGAGTAGTCACGTGTGATCTTACTTCAATTAACTTACATATATATTATTGATATTTATAACACTGAATAGAAGTGGTTGTGTTGAAACGTATAAATCCAAATAAGACCTAGTCATGTCTATATATTGAGTAGTCTGTGTTATTCGTAGAGCTTCCAACCGAACACAACTAGCGAAATATTTGCAGCTCTCCCTTAATTCATTGGACGTCGAGTGCACCTCTTCAGAAATTCGTTCCTAATGAGAAACATAAATAAGCAGACTTGTTTATTCATTTCGCTTATTTCAACTTTTTGGCTTATTCAGACCGTGTTTACGTTGACGCGGCGCTCGCTCCAGCGGCAGCGAGCGGTACGTAGGGTGTGTTTCATACTTACACAGTTACCATGCTTCTAATATAAAGCGCTAAAATATATCTTAAAAGCATGCGAACTGGTTTTCATATAATCTATTTAGTCGAGCATACGTTGGCTAAGATTTTTGTTAAATAAAGTTTAATTTATTTGGCAATATTTTTGTTTATATCCTTGGCAAAAAAACAATATTCCAGTTTATGAAATATCCAAATCTCGCTGGCAGTAAGACGAACACCTTAGTTTTGTGTTCAACGAGTGGAAGGGAATTTGTAGCGAATATTAAAATAGACTAACTTAGTTAATTTTCTCACAGAATCTCCTTGGCTCTTTCCTGCGGGAAAATTGTAGACTGCTTAAAATAACACGGTATTCTAATATGTAGGCAATAATAATATAACGTACCTAGTAAATATTCTAATTATATTATAATTTAATTTTTTGATGTAAATGTAACCTTGTAATAATAAGGTTGAAATGTTCAGTGGAAATTTAAATATAACACAAAGTCATCATAAATGTAAATACACAGTATATGATACGATTTTTTTTTATTTTGTTTTTGTAAACTTTGACAAAACATTAGATTTCAATAAATTACTCAAAATTCTCAAATAGGTACTATATATTTTATCTCGGAAATTAGAGCCGTTATTTATGGACATTTTGACTTAGATACCGTAACTTTTAAAATAGTCGAAAATAGCATAATAATTTTCAGTCATTAATTTTTCGTGAAATGTTATTGCTAGTCAAAAATTCTCATATTTTTTTGCAATACAAAAATGACTTCTACGTACATATCTGAAAGTGAACTTTTCACCAACGCCTGTGCAAAATTTAGCGTGTCTAATTCCATTTTCAAAATATTTAAGCTACTCTGCATCAGATTCGACTGCCACAGCTTTCTTAAGCAAAGTTAGTGTAGTTTTAAAAAATGAAAATGTAAATATAATCATGTACTTATTTACATATAAAAAATATGTAAATATTTAAAACTGTTTTGAAATGAAATACCAGTTCATAGCATAATGTTTTTTTTGTGAGTCAGCCTCACATTCGCCTTGACAGTATTCTTGGTTTTCTAATAATACGTCTAAAATATTAAGAAAAAAAAAACGTAAAATTTGTAACATCTCGTCAGTATGCCACGAAGAGGTAGGCAGATAAGTGTTGTACAATCCTACGTTTCACCAGTTACGTAAATGTCCCATCACGGAATAGGGGGCAAGCTTATTGCCATACACTACGATATATTTAAGATTTACATAATGTTATTCAGCCAGAACCTGTCGCGTGCTAATAAAGCAATTAGCCTACTTTACAGCGCTAACTAAAACGACAAGCGCCGAAGAAGCGCTAAGTTATAGTGGAAGAGTGAGCACAATGTGCTAAACGTGGCGCCGGTGTGTGCCCACCTCATATAATATTCGTCCACGAGTGTGGCGGGCACGTGACTGGAACGAAGGATGGCGGTGGAAACACACGGGAATGAATCCCAGATGGACAAGCGACCATAAGTAGCTACAAAACACTTCCGACTTATCGTTATTATCATACCAATCCGCCAAGGGCCTTACGGGGTAGGCAGAGAGCTCCGTGTGCCAAATATGTGCAGTTTTACTGGCCAGACGTGCTGTTTCTACATACATCACTCTCTTCATAATATGCACGCCGTTTTCGGAGGTTTCAGACTCTCCCATCATCCAGTATCTAAATTGCTTGGTCAAGACTGGTGACTCTTGGTGTATTCCTTGCTATATTATAAGTGTTACTATTTGTGAAATGGTAAAATTTTCAAATTAGTTTTCAATGTAGTCCCATTTCCATTTGAAAATTTGTTTTTTAGAATTTTTTTGAGATCTTACCTCAGTAATCGCAACATGTTTATCGCAAATTTCGGTTAAATTGCAAGTACAGATAAAAGAGAAGTCATAGCTACAAAAAAAATTAAATGTTCGCTTTTTCGTCGCAGAACTGGACACAACATTCGTAAGTTCATAACCGTTTTGAATTCGTGCTCTTTATTATATAATATTATTCACTTATTGTTTACTATTATTATACATACATATACACGACATACATATACACGACATACATATACACGACATACATATATACGATGTTATTCAATTCCATGTAATCGGCGTTAAAACATTTTAGTGTCGATTTTCAAGAATCAGTTCAAAACAAACTAGGCTCTCTTGTGACGCCACGGTGCACTCAATTTTTATCCAGTTACGTGTGTAATCTCCCGCCGCTGATTGTCCCCAGTGTTGAGACAGGATGGAGTGTTAGTGGCAGTCCGCATTGGAATAAGCATTGAAATAAAATTCACGCCACTCCGCCGTTTCTCAGTGTCACCAGCCATTTTACGTGGCAATTGCGGAAGCTTGCAGGGAATAATGAAATTTTAAATTAATCTCTCTATATTTACGCTGTTCTTAGCTTTTTATGTCATAGTTAATTTTAAGTTAGGAAGGTTTGTGTTGCAGCAGGTCAGCTACCTGTGTGCAGCCGACTCATCGAATGAATAACTGCTTGATAGTCGATCATATTACCACAGATATTCCTCAATCATTTCGCTGCATAATTCTGTAGATGAAACTTATGTTGAGTATTTCAATATACGAAAATTTGATACGGGGAAGACATCGGTCCTTCGAGCCACACACCTTTCTCAGAACAATGTAATTTTGTCAACAAATAGAAATGAAGAGAAAACAAATTGGGCATGTCGAAAAAATTTTCTCCTGTGGGGTGAAAATGTCGATTGGAATTTAACAAGGCAATAGAAGGCAGCTTCGTTTCAGCGAATATTGTTGCTTACAATTGTACAATACGTGTAGTTGCTAATCTACCGCCGGGAATGGAGTCCATATTCCGTGTACGTTCCACCGTTTTTCGGTATCATATCGGAATTTTCCACGCTTTTTGGTGGAAAAGACAAAATTTCATAAGGCGTCACGTATCCCGTAGCCGGCGCCAACCCTTTTGGGGCTTGCTCCTCGTAAATATTCAAGGTTACATACGCGCTCACAATTTTTTCCGAATTTACTCTTCTCTACGTGAGGAGCCACGAAACGAATTTGTTACGCTGCAGCATAGAAATGAAGTAAATTTTGATCAGATTATTTTACATACATTTACGGCAATTTTTCGTAAAGGTTTTTCTTACTTTTATTTGGGTAACAAACTTGTTAGACTTTATATATTATGATTGCCCGGATCAGCAAAAAGATTCACTAAAGTTTTGTAAGAAATAAATTTAAGCAATTAAATTAAGTATGGAGTAGGTTAAGGATTTAATACATGAGAATTTAAATTTAAAAATACATAAAATAATCTATCAAAATATAAATTTAAAATTTCTTTTCAAGAATAAAAGTTGTAAATACAACACATATTATCCTAAATTATCTTCGTAAGAATTCTTAACGCATTTGCAAGACATAACTTTTGTCTCTTTAAATTAGCATTTCTTAGTCATTATTCTTAACTGAGTTATGTTTATGTTTAACTTTAACTAGTATCATCATTACCCTTTAATATTCAGCCTGGATCATTTCATCGTTGGATGTCGTAAGTATGCAATAATTATTATTAAATTATTACTAAATGGATGACGTTGTGTAAGTTATTAGAATATTGTAATATACTCGTACAGGTGTAGTTTACATGTTACGATACGATTCTACTCGTACACGGCAGCAAACATATAAAAAAGAAAAAAAAGGTGTCAAATTCGTTCCTTTTTTAAAAACACTCGTTTATTTTTATACTGCCAGAGTTCATTGTTTATTTGTTTTACAATGATCGTCTGGCACCTTCGCAGTCCACGTCACTCGCGCGGATCCGACGGCACGACCTCAATAAGTTTGTAATATCATTGTTTTCTCGCCCTCCCGACGCAGCGTCCCCGGGGAACTCCCTCATTTGAATACACCCTGTTTATTGTGCGCGAGTTTTTTTTTCGCGATGTTTTCTTGGAATTATCGAATAATATTTGTGTTCGGTTGAGCGTAGGTATTATCAAGGGATTCCGTGTGAGCACAGCACAGCATTGTTTGATTTGCCGTCGCTTTCGGTGTACGTGAATAAACGTGGCGGATGCCCGCGGATTGTTCGTAATGTTATTTATTATGATCACGAGTTTAACACTGTTTGTTTATAGCCCGGTCGTCCTTGCATTTGGAATTATGGAATATTTATGCGATATTCTTATAAAAATCATTGTCACACGCGATTTTATATATGCATCGAAATTTAAAAACATACATACATGTTTGTCGTTATGCCTGTCTTATAGGGCGTAATGTAAAAATGGTTCTCCTTACCCTTCGTCTTTTAGTAGATTTCATACTGTCACCACGTGAAATAACAAAACAGTCAGACGTAGTTAATACTGTACTTCCCAGATTAATAATAATTAAATTGCATTTTAAGTTCCTACGACCCTTTTGCGAGATTGTTATTTTTATCAGTTAAATTTAATGTAAGTAGATGATTTTGTTAACTTAGCAACACTAGTCGTAATTATTTTTACGATTAGTAAAATACAGTTAAATACATAGTTTAAAATTTCAATACAATAAATTTCATGTGTATTAAAAGGCGATACTAGATGTTAATTTGTATTCGCTCTGAATGCGGACACCCTTAGGGCTACATCTACAGAATCTGTTGGCTTTGTGCCAGGCGTTCGGTACTTGCTACAGTGTAAGTGTTTGGAGGCAACGGTGCTCAAACTGCTGGTAATATTTTTTTTTTCTCATAATTAAGGTAGTAAGGGATGTTTAAACGAATTACTTATATGTAGCTAGTCTGTAAAAATACATTTTGGTTTTTTTTCGAAGGACAAAATGCTCGCAATGTATGTGCCTTTTATAACTCAGTGCACTTGAAAATAAGCATGAAACACCTTTATACACATTTTGACCCGGATAATTGAACCCAGGACCTCCCGATTGGCAGTTACACTTACAACCAACATGACCAACAAAGCAGTTGGAGTTTTCTAACTTGGAGAATTCCTACTCGTAGTTTGGAGCCGGGATTGGTGCTTTATTTTGCCAATAGGCTTACTCCTTACTCCATTGTGGGTCTCAAATGTAAGCGTTGCAACGTCGGAGCAAACTGTGATCCTCTGCCTACCTCTCCGAGAAGATAAAGGCGTGATGATAATTCAAAAATTTATTACAAGTGGTTGAGTATCACTGCATTGGTTTTAAGCCATTAGACAGTGTGAAGTTTTGAACTTTTAACTAACCTAACACGCTGGTTATGTAGTCTTAGAATCAGAAGTGTTCATTAGCGTGTGCAGTATTTGATATATAAATATAATAATATATAAATATATATAATTTGATATATACCAAAGTAAGCGTCAAGAGAGCTTGTCGTATGGTAACCAGACGGCTGATAAACTACATATATACGTGTAAACATATACATAAATAGTTTTTTTTTTATTTATCACACGCAGACACAGAACAAATACTTGTGCTCATCACACAAATATTTATTCTGGGTGGGAATCAAACCCACGACCCCTGACGCAACAGTCAGGTTATCTAACCACTGCACCAACGGGCCAGTCAATACATTTGCAGTAATTAATACAATGCAGTTTGTGAAGAATAATTAAAGAAATATATAATATATCTATTACTTTTACAGTAAATTAAGAGCTACTTGTATATCATTACAGCAATAAACGGGCTCGTGTGACGTTGCCAACAACTACTACTCTTATTTGTAGACATACACATTTTTACTCCTCATTCAGCTGTACATTCATTGTTTAATATCTATAATACTGGGAAATAAATATTTCTCTCTGTTTTCAAGAGGCTTACATTTGCGTCTGTTCTTTATATCTCATCTCATATAAAATAAAGTATTTTGTCGTTTTTTATTACATTCAGAGAGATCGTATAATATAAACGCCACTGTAACTTTTTGTAACTACGTCGATCTACTATAACTTTGAATAACTATTATTATTTCTTTCATCATATTAAAGATTGGCATTTAACTGTAAAGGTTAGAAGGTGCGTTAGGGGGATAGTTTCACCTTGACTCTGCCGCTGACCTGCGAAATGACTGGGGAGTTCAAGAATAAACGGCACATAATACTTTACCTCCAGTAACATTATAACGTAAGGGTATGATACCCTTCCTCCCCGAAGAGGTAGGCAGAGGAATGTAGAACACTCCTACGTTTCACCAGTTACGTTTACGTCCCACTATGGAATAG
>DWFO01002530.1:0-13581 GCA_018246595.1 Mimoniades nurscia nurscia | reverse complement strand
AGGAAACAAATTAAATATAAAGAATAAATGAATATAATATTTTAAACAGTTATAACAGTAGAACAATAAAGGAGTTGTAATCATCATAAATATATACCTACATAACTACCAACTAACATGTGATAATATCTACACAATTATTGCAATTAAGCTGTCACTTTGAGACATCTCAACTCAACTCGGGTGCAATGGACATTGTGTAATTGTGTTGTTAATCAGATTACCCTTTATGTTCTGATTTCGAAACATCATGTAAAGATATCATACATTTCTTTGTTATGTAATACTCGGTAATTATAAAGAAAACGTTGGCATAAATTAAGTCCTTATAGGTCGTATTACTTAAGCCCTGTCTTACAAATAAAATGATACAGAAGGTACATAAGGAACTCTATCATTATATCAGCCACAAACCATATCACTGCATATAGTTTAAAAAGTATGTATTATGAGTCTTTGACAGCCTCGTTGATTGTGCTGGTTGCAAGCGCGACTGCCGATCGGCAGGTCCTGGGCTCCAATCCCGAGTCGGGCACTATTGTAATTTTATAATTTAGATTTTTAGTAGTGGCTTGGAGTCTGGATTTGTGCTCGGTGTATGGCAATAGGCTCACCACCTATTCCATAGTGGGACGTAAACGTAACTGGTGAAACGTGGGAGTGTACTAAACTACTCAGTCTGCCGCTTCGAGGATTATAGGCGTTATGTTAGGTCATTATTTATTTCATTTGCTCTCATAGTTGAGCTCCAGCTAGGCGGAGTGACGATGTACGCAAAGTGACTGGCTCTGGTCGGTTACGAACACCTGAACATCGAACCGAGTGACATGATATTGTGGAGGTCTTTTTCTAGCAATGGACGATGATGGCTGAGTACATCTGTGCGATTTAGATGAATATGAATATAAAAGCCATCAGCCGTCAGATATATTCCATGTGTTAAAACTTGTCATTTTCAACTATATTTATGTATATTTAAAAAAAAACATGTGTAAATACATTGTCGTGACTATGTTATGAATATACAAGCCTTGACTCATAAGCCTGTATGAAGTAAAGCTGTGTAAGCCTTGTCTCTTAATTTTTTTTCTAATTGTCCCTACTCCCTATGCTGTGGGCCCTAGTGCCCTTTACGGCTTCAACGATTTCTGTGGCGAGCCTACATGGCTCCGATTGGAATTTACAGGGGTGTGGGAGTGAGATTCAGTACCGGGCTGAACCTCCGGCCCCGCCCCACGTGAGCGAGGGTAGGGGCTCTGCGACCGGTTCGTGGGCGCTTCCTATGAGACTCGGTGCTAGGCATAGTATTACAGAGATATGTGCTTTATAGAAATATTGACTCTTAGCCATAGCTCATATTTTATATACGTATGTATATACCTATGTATATACAAAAAAAAGTACCGAATTGAAATGAGAAATCGAGTACGTTGTTCAAATTAATTGTATGCCTATATTGCTCGTAACCCACACGCCTTTTACACCATGAAGGAATATTTTGTCATTTTCAACGCGTTCATAGTATAAAATAGATATAGCTGAGTACATGGTAGCCGAGTGAGAAAAGAGAGCGGTCGAGGTCAATTTGTAAGAGCAGCCCAATTAAGGCTTATTGAGATTAATTAGACGGACGTCGATTGTGCGGACATGTAAACCGACCCACGCGCTCCTCCACTGCTCTTATGAGCATTGTGAGTTCTTGAAGCATGAGTCTTAAGGCGACCTTCAGAATTATAGTTGTAATGATCATAATTCTGCGCTGCAAGTGGTTGCAAGCGCGATCAAGAGGTATAGAATTAGAAACACAGGCGTGACGTTGATCTGCGGAATTCTGCAGGAGGAATCTTGATGCGGTAAGCCGAGGACAAGGCTCGATGGCGCTCACTAATGACGGTCTATGTCCAGCGGTGGGCTTCTTTTTCACCGAGTCGATAGGTGATAATGAGTGATCAGGCATCGTGGTGTAAGGATTAAGTCGCAATGTGCAGGGTGCGCCGGGCAGTGTGTGTTTATACTTCATCAGACATACATAGTCGCCGTTCGAGCGGGCTAATTTCATGCGCCCCGTCAGTGGGCTGAGATAGGCTGATGATGACGATAATAATGATGCTATGGTATATTATAAACTTTATTTATATAATGCATATAGTTCAATTTCAAACAGCGTTTCTTTTCATATTCTGCTCAATGTACACCTTGTACGTTATTCAGGGTGCAATGACTTTAAATTTATAGCTTTGCGTGTTTCTGTTTATACCAAAGTCTTTTCTAGTGCGGTATTCTGAATAATAAACGGCTGTGTAGATATACGTATACAATTATAACATCTGTTCTAACGTTTTTGAAGTTAAGAAACCCGCGAGCGTCTAGTCTTAAGTGGAGTCTATGTCTAGACGTCTGGTCTCAAATTACACGCGGTACAATCGTTCAGAACACCTTGTGTTGCTGCGCTGGGGGCGGGGGGAGGGGTGGGGAGCGACATCTCGCATGAAACTCAATATTCTACAGCTATGACTTCAGCTGACTCTTCACCTTTTCTTTATAAACATTTCATTCGTATTCTCCACGTGCTCTCCTCGGTCCAAAGTCGAGACAGATTTAATTTGTTTCATGCTCGAGTTTGTCTTTCATACTCGTTTGCATAGGTAACGAGCAGTTGGGATCACTTTATCGTTTATTATTCATTAGTTACTTTTGGACAAACAAATTTAATCATGTATAAGTTCTTATTAACACCGCATACGCGATTAAAATTAATTTTATCGTGTGTTTGGTCAATACAAAATATGGTTAATTATTCTGACATGCATTACGTCGGAACAAAACGCCCGTATGATAATATTTTAGGTATACGGGAGTATTAAAGCGTAAAGTGATCTATCAATGTTTGTTTAATTGTAACGAAAAATAAGCTGTAGATAAATTACCGCAATGATATTATCTTGGGTAAATTTCCTGTAAAAATGGTGTCTGTGTTAATTATGATTCGTTTTAACATAAAAATAATAAAGATACGAATATGTTTTGGTCAGATAGGACATCTGATTTTACTTTGCAAAAACACATGTCGGACACCATATGGACTACTACAGTATACCTATGTGTTATAAATGTTCACATTAATTTCATTACACATATTCGAATCCGTATGGCGATGACGATGTTGTTGATGTCGGAATAAAAATGTGTTCCCGAAAAACGCGATCAACAGGTTAAAAACGTGGCACGTGGACCACATCATGTTTTTAGATTTCGCATTGAGCATCCAAGTTTATTTATATCTCCTGCGTTCAGCGCTCCCGTCCGCCGGCCAGACGTTAGTGAAACACGCATAACGTATTTACACTAATCGCCATGGATCTACCTATCAAACGCAAGAAGTATAACTCGCAGACGTTAACATCGCATTCTGTCACAAAAAATGCAAGACACGAATTTATCACTAGCTCTTATTAAGCCAGAACGGTCTATGGAACGTGTTGAAGTATACCTATGTTAAGCTTTTTTGAGCGTCACATGCTAGACCCATTGCTAATAGCGATGCATGAAAGGAATGACCGCCACGACATATACATATTTAGTGTATGTAAAAGAATGTGGATATATGTGGACGAAGCACGACAGGTGTGTAAGAATAGAAGTATTTGGCACTCTGTGCTCTTTGCCTACCCAACAAGAGACTTGGCGTGAAGATATTTATGTATGTATGTAAAAGAAAACTAAGGCCGCTGATTATCAGTGAAACCAGTTATTTAGGAATCATCTGTATAGTTTGCAGAATTTACCTAAGCACTTCGTTATGATGACGTCATAGCGAGGTAGAGACGCGTCAAACAGCGACAGGCATTGGTAGGCAGGTCTGATGCGGGAGGCAAATCGCAGTCTTTGCAAGTCCCAAGTTGATTTCTGTGCGTTATACTAAATATCAAGGTTAAGTGATTGATTTGCGTGGTGAGTCATATATTACGAAATAGTTTCTAAGTACGTTTTAAACGTAGTTCCTTTCCTTCTGAGGGTGGACCTGTACCATGTCCAACTGTACCATGGAGTACCTACGATAAAAGAGTTGATGATGATCATGAATACTTTGTATTAATGGTGTTGCGAACAGTATGTTATGTGATGTTAACAACAAATGAGACCATGTCATTTGAGATTAGAAATGGTCGTAGGTATTTGTTAAATTATTATTTTGTTAATATTAGTTTTTGCTTTTTATGTTAAATCTTTTAATATGCTTTTTATGTTAAAACTTTTGCCAGAAACTATATAATTATAATTATATAAACGAAATATTTTTTAAAATATTTGTATAAAGTAATCAAATCGCTAAACAACGATTGTTACAATTGGAATAGGACTGCATAGGACTATATAATATACCGTGACGATTTAATAATTATAATTATTACATCAGACACAATCTTAATAGAAAGCAACACAGCTAACAAGTGTGTATTAATCACAAGCAGTATTCGTAGAATGCTCATACTGACCTAATAAATTATCTATGGGCTAACATTAGTGATTAGGTTTCGGACGCGACCCGCGCAGTAGCGATCCGTCTCCGTGATGTAACTGATGACTCCATGAACTTTGCGATAAACGTAAGGTCACTTATCTTATTCTTTACATTTTTTTATTTATTGAGTGCCTATTTCGTTAGTCGTAGCGGATCGGAGTCTGGATTTGTGCCTATGGCAATAAGCACACAGCCCATTTCATACTGGGACGTAAACGTTACTGGAAGAACGTAGGAGTGTACCTTCTTTCCTTTGCCTACCTCCTGGAGTGTTATAGGCGTGATGTGCCGTATAATTTTCACTAAGTTTGTTGTGTTTCGGTTTGAGAATGCGGACGCTATGACGCTAGGCTGTCCAATGATGGCTAATTGTATCAAATGGAGAGTCATTATGCCTGTGCAGGGCACTCGTGCGTAAGAGGCTTAGGCTTATATTGTACTCTACCATATTTCTCTATTATAGGTAGAGTTACCAGAGTTGGAATTTTAAAGCTATTTAAAGCTATTACTTATTTTGGTTTTTATGATGATGTTTTTGCCCAGAATCCCCACTCTGGGCACGCGGCAAGCCCAATTCAGAGCGATAGTACAATTAAGACAATTTTATGTTCCAGCTATGCAATGGAAGATGAAGGCGATGTTGACTATGAATACTTTTAGTATTAACACAATTATTAAGGACGATATTTTTTTTTTCATTGTACACGACTTCACTTTTAACGGTGTTTACTATTACACCCATTTGCCGTTCGAGCTTTTTGAGATATTATATAACTAGAAATACGGCGTATTGAGTCATGCGGTGTTTCGAAGTTATTACGTGCCGCCAGTGGGTACTGTAAACGTCGCTCGCTCCGCATGTGGGTCGCAGCCGACCACATGACATTTACCATGCATCGGGGTCAGGCCGGCCACTGTTATGCAAGTTATGCAAGCAGGGCGTTGGCTCTCAAAGTTTTCACTTTGTTTCATTATTCCTTTAGTGTTCTTTATGAAGATGGACTTGTATCTAGGCATGTCAGCGACACACATCTCTTGCGATACAAACATTTTTTTGCTTCGTCTGTGCTGGGACCAAATCATCTCTTTATTTATATTAGTAGTATAATTGGCCTATATGAATACACTGTTTGATATGGTCTCATTTAAGGGACACTTGTTCTTTGCATATATGACATACACAGTATACAGTGAATAATATACCTTCAAACCATATTAATGTTTATTTACCGGTCTCACGAGACAAAGCCGTGAAGACATATTATTTTATGATAGTGTCATAATACAATTAATTACCTTCTCTGTTTGTGACGAACAGATAAAGACAGGGTATTAATTCACTTGTTTATGGTACCCTGTATTTAGTAGCAGAATTCATACCGAGTTGTTTTACGTTCAGAATTCAGTAGTTTTAATAAACTATATATTATAGAGTGTTGTAGAGGCCTTAAGAGTTCACTCATACTCCACATCGACACATACATAAATAAATATGAAACCGCAAATATATGCGCTTCAAGCACTTTCGTCCTATCGTATGCAATTTTTTTGCTGTTATAGTAAATTTGTCAATATATTCATGACAAAATAACTTCTAAATGTACTAACTTCTAAATGTACTATTATCTATATATTATTCATTTTTTATTACACCTTATTTGAATTATCGTACCTGGCAGTTTTTTAGAGGTGTGTGTTACCAGTGACATACAAGTCTTAAAATGGCTTAATGACTCGCAGTGCTGGTGACGAAAAGTATAACACAGCCTATAAAAACACTGTTTTATTATCAACAATTATTAGTTTTTAGAATTTGAACGAATGACTGGGACAAATCAATATCCGTTACCAATTGTTATATTACTGACAACGTTTAAAACCCGTATTTATATAGTAGGTACCTATATACAAACAATAACGAGGTTATAAAGATATCGTCTATCTAAAGCGTTCGGATACAGTTTCAGCGATGTTACATTGGCCTGTTACAACGTGCAATGATACTAATTAATAATAATACTGTTGTGGTAAAATGTATAGTTTTTTTAAACTTATTTATCATTACGTCATATTATTATCTGCTGGCCCTAGGCGTCCTCTGAGGGGTTCATAATTCCCACGCTAAGCAAATGTGTTAGAGATCGAAGAGCCCGAATTTGCACACAGCTTAGATACGCTACTGCCCGTCGAAGGCCATGGTATATAGTATCCGTGCCTCGGCAGGTGGCATTATACCGCCATCAGCCGGTTTCCTGTTAAGCCAGTTAATTCAATTCCGCAAACACGGACAGCTCAGTCTTAATCCTCGTTGTTGTTGATCCTCATTGTCACCAACGACGTTAATCTAATCATCCAAAGCTCTATACTGTTTACCCTTTTAGTTGCGCCTCTTTCGCTTTGATTCATTTATTTATGTTTAAACAGATTTTTACTGTAATAATGAGATTCAGTCATGAGAAGTTATATAGATTATGTATTATGTATATATGTATAAAGTACGTTAACACTGTACATAAAATATATCTATATCCTCGAGCTAGGTCCCTTTTTGCTACTTGTTTTAGTAATATACATATATACATATATCGTCTCTTTACGGTGGTGTAGCAAATTCTCAGTCTCTGCCAATCGTTTGGTACACAAATTGACCATTTACGTTGATCAGCTTTTTAAATTAAACCTTTTTATGATAATCTTATATTTATCACGGTATGATTTTAAATAATAGCTTATAAAATGATTTAACCTGATTTTTTGTTGATGAATTGTTGTGTTGCGAACGACACAAATATTTAGTGATGCGGTGTTGATTAAGATTTTTTTCATTCATAATATTAATATGACCTTAATTAAATTTTATTTACTCATTCAAATGTTATAATTACGAGAAGTGATGAAATTTGTCCGTACGATCGTAAGATATGTTGTATGGCTTTTAGTTTGAGACTTATTTTTTGACGAATGATACATATAATTTTAATAAACATGATTATAAATTTATGAAGTCTCTACATTTTACAGTGGAGTGTAGTACACTCCTGCGTTTCAAAAGTTACGTTTACGTCCCACAATGGAATAGGTGCTGAGTCTATTGCCATACACCGGGCACATATCCAGACTTCGAGCCATTATTAGAAAATGTAAGACAGAAAAATTTAATAGTGACCGATCCACGATTTGTACCTAGGACCTTTTGTTTGCCACGCGCTGGTAACCGACACGACTAACGAGGAAATATATGCAATTATTTCTGTTGCGATTAATACTCGCCCTCAGTTGTATTACAACGTAGGCACTATAAAAACAGGAAATTACGCAACTTTTAATTAACTTTCATCGCGAGTGTTTTAATATAACTCGGGAGCAGTTAATAAGATGACCGAACGAGCCCACCGTGCGTTCTACGCTTTTTATATCGCTCCAGAATAGACATGCTGCCGATTTGGTGTTCACCCTTAGCACCGCGTCTCAACACTGTTCTTATCTCTTCTCATAATTATCGTCGTGTTGGTACTATCTGGCTACGTTAAAAAGAGTTTCAAGTTTCAAGTAGTTTCAAGTTTAATTATTATCTCATAGCGTCAGTCTTCGAACCCGGCGTGCGTGTGCAGAGAGTGGTGAGTGAGGACGCGCGTCAGGTATGGAAGGATAGAGATATTTGGCGCCCTGAGCTCTCTGTCCACCCCCATAAGGGACCTGGTGTGATAATAATAATATGAAGATATCAATTTTAGTGCGTGCTATATTCCATCCTGTTTCATATCAGAACGACCAATGACATTTATATGCATTTAAAAAAGAGATAAATTTTGCTGGTTCCATTGGTGTTTTTCTCTCAATCTTTCAATGACCTTTAAACGCTCATAACTTCACGCGTCATGTTTATATACTGATAATTTTTGTTTTCTTGTTTTTGGGTTTTTTTACGGAGTTTTTAAAGAACCTAATTGTGCACCATGGTTCTCTATTAACCACCAGGTTCCAGGTTCGAATCTGGACAAAAAATTCTTTGTGTGATAGTGTTCTTAAAGGTGAGCATAATAGAGCCAGTTTGTCCTGGAACGGGTACTTCTACAACAGGGTTAGAATCATGAAATATATAAACATTTAATGATGAAACACTACAAATTATGAGATGGTTTATTCTATTCTATATTTATTATTATTAACTACAATATCCGCAGAGCATTATATCAAATAATTATGTAGATAGATACTTGGTAACATCTACCATCATGTAACATTAATGAAAAATGGAGTTATATTTCAAGCTATCCTTATCTGACGAGAGTAACTCGTTCTTTCCTCCTTCATGCAACTGTAAATAACACAGATAAAGAGTGTCACAAAGTAAATGTTAAAACGCGAGCGATTTTTACTCTTATTACATTGGGTATACGTTAATTATTTCTGTAAAAAACATTCCGCCCCGATATATGTACATGCATAGAACGAATGTAGAGCGAACAACGCGCAGAAACGGATCAGACCTGTTTTCTTAATAATGTCTATGTATTAAATTAAATTCTATATGTTCGAGGGGACGTCAAAAAGTTCGCGGAATGGCGATGATGGAGGGGGTAAGGTGTCTCATTAGTCTTATTATTATTATATTTCAAATTTCAACCAAATTGGGTTTTTAGCTTTCTAGTTATTAACGAGCATAGGTATACGTCAATCGGGAAGAAACTAGCCACTACGGAGAAAATTAAACATGGTGCCGTCATAAAGTTCCTCACCAAACAAGGAAAGATACCTCATACTATTTCTCAATAGATATTAGCTGTTTACCGGACTCCGCTCCTGGTAAAACCATGATTTATATGTGGCACAGTCTTTTCAAGCAAGGGTAGAGAGTGTGACTGAGAGAGTGAAGCCACTACGCCAGAAATTATTGAATAGGGTGAGAAACTTGTATTAGAAGATGATCGATTAAAGAAGAAACAGCTTGCACCATTAGTTCGTGTATCAGAAACAAACATTTTAAATGTCCTACATCAACATCTTGATATGAGTAAAGTCTGTTAAAAATGGCTCCCGAGAATGTTCACACCGCCACACACCTTTTCGTGAGTTTTTGGACCGCTGTGGAGACCAAAGGGTGGAAGTTGTGACCTTAATCATGACTGGGGATGAAACGTTCATCATTATACACCTGAGTCAAAGCAAGAGTCGATGCAGTGGCATAAAAAAGGCACACCCCCTCCTTTATTTAAAGTGTCTCAATCGACCGGAAAGATCATGGCGACCATTTTTGGGATACTGAAGGTATCCTTTTGATGGATTATAAGGAACATGGTGTTTCCATAACAGGAGAATATTATGCTTTTTTATACATCAGTTAAAAGAAGCAATTAAAGAAAAAAGAAGAAAAACACTAACCAAAGGTGTGTTCCTTTTGCACGACAATGCGCCCGTGCACACAAGCAATGTTGCGACAGCCGCCATTCAGCGATGTGGCTTTGAACTACTGAGATATAGCCACGCTACAGGCCAGACCTGGCGCACAGTGATTATTATTTATTCCTAAAAATAAAAAGAGTTGCGTCGAAAAAAAATTAGGATGATGATGAAGTCAAGTCGACGATTTGGGCCTATTTCGACGGCCGAGATAAATCATTTTTTTTCATGGTACAAATAAATTATTTAAAAAATCTGAAAAATGTATTAGAGTTAAAGACGAATATATTGAAAACGAAAAATAGTTTAATGTTTCATTTCATTCTTCTTCTCTGTCATTCCGCTAACTTTTTGACCTGTCCTCGTAGTTGTCAAATTGGTTATGGTAAATGTTGAGTAGTCTGCTGAGGTGTGTTAGGTGAAGAGTGGAAGTACTATTCGTCTCTGCTCATACACTTAGGGAAATAGGCTTTATGTTATGTTGAATACATTTTAGATAAGATGTTACAGACGACATTTTCTTGTGTGATAGTTTTCAGAGCGTAATTATTACATGGTTAGGTTGAATGTTTTTTTCTGACGTGATAGTCTAACGTTAAAAGTATTTACTCTCTGCTTTGTAGAGTCTTAGGTTATATTTCTCCGGATACACGGATGCTGGCAGTTTTCCAGTCTTTTGCTGTCTGGATATTTAAAAATGAATACATGACCAAAACGATAAGTTACTACTATAGAATATTAATCAAACGATCGTTGGTATGTACATAAATATGGTCATGTCTAGCATATTGTATATTTCTATGGTTGGCAGATGTGCGTAGTGTCGCCTCGAAATGAAGCGACTTTGTTGCTAACCGTACATTGCATAACAGGCAGATGCGAGTTAGTGAGAATAAAAATAAACAGTACACATACAATGGAAAAACGGTTTAAAAACGTATGTGACGAGAGTGTTGCTGATGAATGTAGACGGAACACGTGAGGTCTGTTAGGGTAGAGATGTTAGTGCTCGATACTCTCTGTCTACCTCGTAAGGGGTGCTCATATAATAATAAAAAAGTTTTCTCTTCACTTAGAATATACGCGATGAAGTAAATTACTAATGTAGTAAAATAATAATTGGGATATTTTGCAGTCAGTACCTAAGCACTGTCTCCCTTAATTATTTACCGTGTTTACATACAATAACAATGTAGTAAAGTTTTTGTGCCAGTTTAAAAAAAACATAATTTCACGCCGGTAATCCCCGAAGAGGTAGGCACAGGAGAGTAGCACACTGGATTGGTGAATCTTGTTAAACCGCTTCTACTGTAGGTATATCAGATTTTGACGGCGTCCATTTTTACCGATTCGTGCAACTTGCGTTCGTGTAAAAGATAAAAATTGTTTTTGTTGTGTATCAAACGTTAACATGTGTGTTTTGTTCTCAGCTCTTCGGAGTGGTCATGATCGCACTGGGAGTGGCAGTGCAGCTCAACTGGACGACAATCAAGGAGGGGCTGAAGGGCCACCTCTCGATAGCGCCTTGGGTGTTCATTATCATCGGTGCGGTGATGTTCGTGATTGCGTTCTTCGGCTGCTGCGGTGCGATACGCGAGAGCCACTGCATGGTGGTCACGGTGAGACGCCTTCACTTTAACAATACTTTTTAAAATTCGAATTCTTAACTTACTTTTACAATAGATTTTAAATTTCCAGATAATTTTATACGACAACATATTTTCAGTGTTGTGCCGTTGGTCCTAGGTTCGATACCTGGGTCAGGCAAAGTTTATTGGGTTTTTTATAATTTGAAATTCCCAGTAGCTGGTAATAGTGTATGTTCTCCACCTGTATTTCGTAAGACGTAGGTACTACGTAACTGGTGGAAATGCGAGCATCACGATTTACTGCCTATCCCATCGGGGTTATGCAAACGTGATGTTACATGAATAAGTAACCAATATATAAATACACATGAAACTGCAAAGAATCGCAATTGCTAATGACTACAAAAAACGACGAGTGCAAGCGCCACTACACAAACATTTTAGAAACTCGCTACCAAACGTGAAAGTATTTTCGAAACGACGTTCGTTCGGACAACAATGTGTTGTGGTACTTTACAGGCCTCGCATGAATATTATTTGCTAATGCAAGAAGAACAGGGCCACTCTCTACTACAGTACATAACGAACAGTACGTTCTTAAGTTGACAGCAGTACTTACACCAGAAACATTAAATTATTTCTTAGGTTGACGACAGCTCATAAGGATCAGTATGTTCTTACTTTGGTAGACAACAGGACAAGGAAAGCAGTAGGTAAATACATTGTAGACGTCACTTCATTATTCCTGCCTGTTGTGATAACTTGTGGATTTCTAAATTGATATTCTACATTTATGGACTTTGTAGATTCAATTGGAAGGTGACATTTTTACAACAGTTCTTTGATATACTTAAATATACTTCTCGTGAAGAACAGAAGTAATGTCGTGTTAAAAACATATATGTAGGTACATATGTCACAAAAGGATTTACGTGTTCACATTGATTTACTGTTCCTATTGTATTCCTAAACGAAGAAAGTTGTATCGCCCTACTGACTCCTATACATGCGTACCACGTTCGGTACACGTGTTTGCGCAGGCAATTTGAGATGTTTGTATTCGTGATAGTCCGCCGCTGAGGTCTAAAATAGTCTGCGCTAAAAACTCCGCTAGCTGCTGACCCTTCTCTATCGACAAACGCATTCACACGTACATTGAATGGGTTGCTTTATTTGTTGTATATATCGTACATTTCTATAGTAATTGAGTATTTCTGTCATTGTGTTTTTAATAATAAAGAAAGCCATGAGATTTTTTAAACTTATGACTGCGTAGTAATTGTCAGATGATGACTCTTTGTTAGGTTCATACCCCGTGAGAGAATCCGGGATGACCATATTATAATGTTTTTAATAATAGTAGTAATTGTTTTACTGTCAGCCCCATCGTTCGTGTTAATTTATTTATTTATTTGCCTGCTGATCGGGAGGTTCTGGGTTAAAATCCCGTGTCGGGTACTATTGGATTTTTCTAATTTAGATTTACTAGCAATGGCATGGAGTTTGGATTTGGGCCCGGAAATAGCCCAATAACTATTCCATAATCGGAAGTAAACGTAACTGGTGAAACGTGAGAGTATGCTACAATTCTCTGCCTACCTCTTCGGTGTTTACAGGCGTGATGCTTTATCTGTGTCTCTCTGTTTTCAGTATGCAATCTTCTTGCTGGTGATCATCATCGTGCAAGTGGTGATCGCGGTGCTGATGTTCACGTACGCGGAAACGATCCGGGAGGCACTGGTCAAGTCGGTGGAGGCGTTGTACGACGAGCGCTCGCGCGACAAGGTCTCTGAGGAAGTGTTCTCCAACATCGAGGTTCAGGTACGCTGAGGAAACTGATTAGAAGGTTTAGTTGCAAGGAAATATTGTCTTAAAATATTGCGTCTATTCCAATAAATCCTACTAATACTATAAATGCGAAAGTTTGTATGTATGTATGAATGTTTGTTACTCTATCACGCAAATACTACTGAACCGATTATGATGAAATTTGGTATGTAGGTAGCTGAAGACCCAGAATAACACATAGGCTACTTTTTATCCCGGAGTTCCCGAGGGATCGGGATTTAC
>DWFO01002529.1:0-13582 GCA_018246595.1 Mimoniades nurscia nurscia | reverse complement strand
AATTTAGATTTTCTAGTAGTGGTTCGGAGTCTGGATATGTGCCCGATGCATGGCAATAGGCTCACCATCTATTCCATTGTGGGACGTAAACGTAACGTGGTATTGTTCTGCATTCCTCTGCCTACCTCTTCGGGGATTACAGGCGTGAAGTTACGTTACGTTAATTTAAAAAATCCCTTTTACTATGTGTTATTGGTGTCAAAGAAGCGATAATTTGTACTAGTAAGTATATAAACATAAAAAGTTGGAGAACCTCACACCTCTGCCTGCCTTCTGGGAAATACAGGCGTGATGTAAATATTTAAACATATAATTAGTCAAGCAAAACACTAGCAGTAACTTTAAACATTGGCATAGCGCACAACTCGCTTAACGCGACACACATTCCAGTACAACTATACTCCATCAAATATGTACGAGGCCAGCTGCTCCACTTAAGAAAAATGTCATACACGGCTACTGTCGGTGAGGTAACAATTTGTGATTTAAGTGCTAAGCAAGGTAATAAAAACCTATGCGTTAAATCACGTTAACGTTGAGCCTTGGCGCTTTTTATCTTTTCAGTATATGTCTGTACGAATATTTGATAGTAAGGTCGAGTTATGAAGATAAAGAAATTGTACTTTTTTTGTTCGAGAAAATTGTCGTAACTCCTCCTCCGGCTGCGTCTCTCTGAAGTTACAGATATTTATTTCGAGTATGCCTAATGTCAAAACTATTGCATGTCACTTGGAATGCTGGTTTAATTTTATTACTAGTATATTTTAATTTCTGCATAGCGACGCGACCGGTTGGACAAAAGCAGTTTATGAAATTCTAAATTTATTTCCGCATATGATATATGCTCTATGTCGTAATGATCTCGATATTTCTAATTACCAATAACGCACGACACCTAGCATGTGAATGAGGATATGATTTTTTATCGTAATTACTGCTCAGTTAGCAACAAGTAGCATACAATAATCTGTAGACACATTGTGTTCGTTCACACTGTAAAAAAGTAACATCACGCCTTTAATCCCTGAAGAGGTAGGCAGAGAAGTGTAAAATACTCGAACGTTTCACACCAGCTACGTTTACGTTCCACTATGAAAGAGATGGTGAGCATATTGCCATGTACCCGACACAAATCCAGAATATTAGCTACTACTAGAAATTTTAACTTAAATTCCATACAATAATATCCGACCCGGGATTTCAGACCAAGACATCTCGATTGGCAGTGCGTAATATAAACGAATATGTCGTGCTCTGTTCAAATCTAATATATTTATAAAACATGTAGTAAATTTTAAAATCACTGACAATATATGAATATTTTAGTTCTATTAATAGTACTCATGTAGTTAGGTACTATAGAACTCGTATAGTACTATAATACTCGGATAGTACTATAATACTCGGATAGTACTATAATACTCGGATAGTACTATAATACTCGGATAGTACTATAATATGTTACGAGTTACGATACGATACGATAATGTTACGAGTACGCTATGGTTTACGTTCTGACCTGCGATCATAGTGATGTAATTGTCTATAGTTCGCAACATACTCGTAAAACTTAACGTCACCGCAAAAAACCAGACTTATTTGAGGGACTTGAAAGACTACAGAAAATATTTATACAGAAAGATATTGACTACATTGTAGAAGACAGGCTGGAGATAGAGAAAATTGGAGAAGGCGGAGTTTCAGAAATGATATTATTTTATTAGAGAATTTTTTTTGCATCAATTTACAGCATTTACATACATCGATGACATCAATTCTGAATCATTTCAGTAGAAAAATTATGAAGGAAGTTTGGTGTTTTTTTTTAAACTTTGTGTCGTTAAGTGTATAGGGGTGGGTCATTATGACCTCAAATCAATTATAATGCGTTTCCTTAAGCACAGTCCTTAATATTACAATATTACATAACCACCACAAGCAACTCAAATTTGCATATTATCTGTATCGTTTTATGACAGGGTATTCTTAGATCTGAATGGCTACATACCGATTTTACTTGATTTTACTAGATACAGTTTATTGTATCTAGAATTTACCAAAGAAAAGTTATATTCAAGCTACGAATACACCATTTATGTATATGTACACATTGTATGTATGTGTGTGTGTATATTTAAATATAAAAGGAATTCACATGGAATATGACTGCTGCATATCACCAAAAGCCTTCACGTCTCGAAAGTAAAGTAATGACGTAGTAAGTAATGAAAACGCTCATAACTCGTTAACGCAGCGCGTTGTACAAGAATGACTCTCGTAATTCCGCTTTTCACGTGTCGACGGCGAAGTGAAAAGAAGTCGTCGGGGCGAAGATGGGCTCTTTAATGCATATAACGACGTACAATTTCAAACGTCTTGCCATCGGGGCACAAGTAAAATCGGCAATTTGTGAAATTGCAATGGCGTGAGGGTCGTCCGTGATTACGCCCTCTTGCGATACCGAGGAGAGCGATAAATAAATACGGGTGGTTTTCTCTTATTCATCCCGCGGACGACGACCCTTGACAACGCTTAGCTAGAAATTTTTTGAATGCACACCAAGACGTAGAGGTGAAATTTGCGTACCGCAAGCATACTGAAGTGGAAAATGAATTAAAATATGAAAAGAAAAACTTCGAAGCTGTAAAATTCAGTGGGAATTTAGAAAATGTTCTTATATACAGTACAAAAGACTTTCCAAATAAGCCACCAGCCACAGTAAGTACTGGAAAGATTTTAGATTAAATATTTAATATTTCGTATAGTTTTTGTTGGTGTGGAACGCCTAGAATTACGAAACACCAACGGTCTACAACGCTCTATACAAAGTAATTTCACAGGAAGTTAAAATTAAAGCGTCCTTCAACCACCAGCACCTGTGCGCAACCGGCCCGCACTCTCGAACTCGCACTGAAATTTCTATAGCAAGAACGGACGGCGCCAAATTGAATTCCATAGTGTGGAAATTGCCTAATTTAACGTCAACAACTCGAATGCATATTTAACTTTCATATTATAATATGATATCATAATTATAAACATAATGAAATTTAGTGTTAGTTTAAAGTCAATTTCATGACATCAAAAAAATACATTGTTGTAATAGGCTGTGCAACGGATACATTTTTTTTAACCATTCGAAGATCTGAAAAATAAAGATAAGTATTTTCACGCCTGTAATCTCCGAATAGGTAGGCAGAGGGATGGTATATCAATAAAAAAGTAGTAAATTGTTACATTGTTAAACCACTGTATGTATATTGTTTAATTCCTTTTGATCACACACGCAATATGTATATCAGAAAAATACAAAATACTTAATATCTAAAACGTACCCATTGAGCATTGATAAAGTATATACCTGCGTACATTCACATTATCGTATGGAATTTTACAAAATTTTGATACTTATACAGTCCAAAAAACGAGTAGGTACAATACAATTAAAAATATATAAAGACATAGTTTCACTACAATATCATGCATTGCATTTTTATGACGTGTCGTTCACATTATCATCCTCAATATCTATGTATTTAGAATTGGTCTGAATTATATACAAATTTTCGATAACGAACTATCATTCATTATCGAAAATAACAGTAAAAAGCGTTTTTTTTTACTGTATTTATATCAGATAGGCGCTGACAAAACACGACAAAAACAAAATCAACGCCCACTATTGTTTCACTGAACCGGTCTAATCTGGATTGACAGGAAAACTGTCAATGCGTCAACAATTTTTCTACCAAATCATTTATGTTCTGGACGCAACAATACCCTCTATTTTCTGTATAGAACGTTATTAATGGATTTTTTCGGCTACAGCGAACTAAGCTAGGGGCGTGTAAATGAATTAATCATTTCTTGGTGGTTCTAGATACAAGTATTTAAGAATTTAAACGTATAGTTGAGACCAAACATTTTACTTTACGTAATTGCGTCGTATTAACGTAAATATCTATATTATAAAATATCTAGTAAAATATATGCAACACATGTACATATATGTATGTATAATATTTGGAGCTTTTATACGATCACGTCAATATTCACGAACTCACGCTGGTTGGGTATTTATTCTATACAAACGTATATCAATGTTCGATTTATAAACTAGCACTCGAGTCCGAACCATAAAAATCTTCAATGGACTCGGCGAGAGCATTCAGTGCATTTTTCATATACCGTCGCTCTAAGCGCGCGCACGTCGGACGCGGCACAACGAGATCAAGTCGACCGCGAATACTGCCCTGCCAATTAACTGCCGGCGTACACGAATACGAAACCCACTTTATGTCACTGTGTAGCGCAGTGTACTCTTTTTTGCGATATCACAGTAGAAAACGTTGCAAAAGTTGTATTTGAAAATAAAAGAATGTGGTTATGCAACATCCGGATCGTTAACGTCAATTTAAAAATCGAACTCAATAAATAGGCCAGATACTGGCTGATGGGGGAGTCACAAGTCTGCGAAACCGGCGTGCATGTATGAAGAGAGTGATGAATGTGGACGAAGCACGACAGGTGTGCAAGAATAGAGATATTAGGCACTCGGTGCTCTGTGCCTACCTCGTAATAGACGTGGCGTAAAGGTATGTAGATATAAATGTATGTAAACTCAATAAATAAAGTATCCTTCTTTTTCTTTATGAAACACCATTATCAAAACTTCCATTTCCGATATCTTGCGTTTCTATGTAGTTTTTCCGTTGCAAATGTTCATAGGCGAAGGCGACCACTTACCATCAGACAGCCTGTACGCGTGTACGTCTGTTTGTTGGGCTAAATATATGAGAAATGACAACAATGCTTTGATTAATATTGACAACTTAATTTAATTCACATAAAGAATTACCTGCCTTTGATTAGTAGACCAAGAGCAGAACAAATATGAAAGGGTAATAATATGAATGTTATTACCCTTTTATAGTTGTTCTGTTCGAATTGGAAGTTTATTGCATATTATATGAAGGTTTTTTCATAAAACAAGTATATAGGCATCCGACATTTATCTGATATTGCTTCTCGTGGAAAAAACTTTGCTCAAACAGCCCGAAAGGACGATGAAGGCCCTTTTAATACAATTTAGCGTATTACGGACGCTGATAGCAACTTCGCTCGTTAGCCAACTCCTTTCACAGATTTGAAACAGACCGAGCAGGAGACAAAGTTCATTCCCTGGAGAATGACCTCTACGTCTTATACTTACTCCCTAACGTTCCCACTTTATGTAGTTTATGCATATTAAAGATCTATTTTATTGTGATGCAAGTTTTTTTTATTGACGTGATTTACATATCTTGGCATGTCTGAAGTTTATTTATTAGCTACGAATTGGGAAAGACCCAGTGGGAAACTATTGTCGATCTATAAAAATGGCAGAGGCATTCACTTAATACGCGTTGCTCTAGTGAAGTTGACGAAAAAACACATTCATAGATTGACATACTTGTATTATAGCATGTAGAAATGAAGTTCTTAAACCACTTTAATTTCCTCCAATAAAGTTTTAACTGTGATGTAAGGATAACAAATCGACCGTTCCACGTGTTCTCTGAGGCGAGGAAACGTTCGTGAAAACAAATTAGTTATCTAAATTCTTATTTAGATAACTAATTTGTTTAAGTAAATTTGTTTAAAAGTAACTGAACCTTCCTTAATCTTCTTAGATTAAGGAAGGTTCAGTTACTACATGCCCTTTGTTTTCTCAGCGCTACGGCTAGAATTATTTAACTCCAGCCACCGGTTCCAGCGACAGCGTAAGAGTAAAACTGAACAGTAAACGTCACTCGTTCAAAGCTTACCCTTAACACGGGCCACGCTAAAATGGCGAGCCGAACAAAATTACATCGTAAAAAACTGTTGAGCGCACCGGTTACACTCATTCAGACTACTTTAACGGCTGTTGATTAACGGCCCATAAATGGCTCTTAATTTAAAAGCCATGAAAGCCGACTACGTTCCCTGAGTACTGACATTTTGAACAAGTGCCACCTCAGTCGAATTTTATCCGTTTGTAAAGCTGCTAAGTACTCCCGATAGCGCCAGGTGAATGACGAAATGGCATGAAAAAGAGAATTAAATGATATAAATGTCATCAGCCTGTCTCAGTCCACTGTTGGAGATAAAAGTTCCCTCAAAGTCCGCACTACCTGTCATGCAAGTTGAGGATATGGTTTCAACATGAACAGGAAAATGATACAAGCCAATTTATTGAAGAACTTGGGAAACGAATTGAAGTTGTATTGTGGAATACAACCAAGAATGTTTTACAAGATAATAGTTTTTATTTGCTACTCCTCATAGTTGTTGTAAACGTACAGTTATTAATTTAACTGATATTATATGTATGTAAAAAGATAATAAATATAAATGCTATAAAAACCTTGTCGATAGTTGAACATGTGTCCTATATAAACTCATGACAATTGGAACTTGACATAATTTGTTTGGATTATGATAAAAATGACGCAAAAGAAATCAAATCTTTCTAAAAGGCTCCTTTACGCGACACATAAAGTCAATAAGATATGTTTATAATCAATTTATACATGTAGTCTACGCTAACGGATAGTTAGTTCGTGGCCAATAAAATTACATAATTTTTATAACTCATATACACCCGTACGCTTCTTCGTACCATTCACCCTCGCTTTGAAGAGTCCTAGGTGATACTCGTATATGTCCAGAAACACATAAACTGGCAGAGTTCCACTCCTTCGTCATCAGAATGAAAAACGTGGAACCTTCTTACACTATCATCGTCAAAATAAAATTCATTTACAATCTTTTGCAGACATACACTGACGTTCAAATATTCTCTTAATGCGAACAACAAAATAATACACGATAATCAACGAATGTATTCACGCATTTTAATAAAGTAACAAAAATACAGTTCACCTGTTACTGAAAACTATGTAAATTATATATTTAGTGGCTGAATAAATTACTTTAAGCGTTTGTTTTACTAGCTCTTTACATAAAATGACGCTGAAGTGGTTATTCAAAAGGGTTTTAGGAATATATTTTCAAAATTTATGCGAAACAGAATAGAGAAATTAAGCATTAATTTGCTATACATCCCGCAAAAATTTACATATTTATCAGAGCGTAAGCTCATCGTTTGTGACCTGAGTGAGAACTCTACTAGGCGAATCCTGCAGTGAATTGAATTTGGAACTCGGAATTTTTTCTATATAATTTTATTTATTTAAATTCTACCCACCTACACCTGCTGCTATAGTTCAATAACACCTTAACTGAAAAGAAAAATAAAATAACATTACAATTATGTTACAACACACTTTCTTAACATCGCATAAAAACATGCTACATTGTATTTGATCAGTTTTTATAGTATCATGTAAACGCAAGTATAATAGGAAGAGAAAGGGTTTGTGAGTACTTGAAGGTTGTATTGAAAAAGTCCCGGAACCACGGTTACATAAACTTGTTCTTCATTGAATCTATGAAAAAGGGCTTACAAAACATTAAGTCGTATTGTTACTGGCGCTTAAATAGCGTAACTGGTACAAAATCAGACAGTTATATTATTTTCTTATAAGTACCAGACGTATATTTCAAACGAATTTTTATTCAATTATGGGCTTATTATCATTTTGTTATAACATCGGCCTGAAAGTAAGTATGTTTTTGGATAATAAAGGTGACTACTCTTGTACTTTACTTCTCTACAATTTATTTGTTAAGTAGCAAGTTGAATTTGAATTCGAAAACTAAAATGCATCCATAATTTAGAATGTATTTGAAATACTTAAAAAATTGCTGAACTTCAACTAAAAAATTTCATCACCATAAGGGTGATTTTTATTTTAGATCAATAACAATAAAAAACTCATCAAAAAAAAAATTGAAAGAAGACAAGGTGTTGCAAATTTAGCTCTACCTTTAGCGTTAACGCTTTCATCCATATTAACTTTACAAATTATTACAGAACATTAATAACACAATGTGCAACAAGTATAATATTGTAAGTCCTATTGTCGTATTGTGTGATAACTCCCAGTAGCGTTCCCTGAAATTATAATGGAAGTTGTTCGATTCGTGCTCCACTCCCAGCACCAATAGCCGACTGTCGACGTTATTGTTTGAAAACTTTCATGGGAAAAGATATTGAATTTTACGTCAAAACATTGTAGAAACATTTATGGGCGCCTGCTACTTAAGGCTGTTGAATGTATGGCAATTAAACTTATAAACTCGAAGCTCTTGTGGCATATTTAATTACTCAAGGAAATACTCAGGAAATTAGAAGGAAATTCTGTAGAAAGCCTTTTTAACAAATTTTCTTTTTTTTTATTTGCTTCTTTTTAAATTATAATAAAATTTGCATTTTTAAAGTTTAGCAATATAATTTTGCGATTGTTCGTATGCATATAACAAAAATACTAATCCTAGTCGCATCTACGTTAACATAGTAATGTCCAGAACAGAACCAGTCGTTAAACTCCGATCGGTCGAGAAGTTCGATTTCTAACAAGACCGCGGAAGTTTTTGTTACTGTTGCGAGCACCATTAACATGGTTATTCGAGCACAAAATGGTTTATTGACCCTCAATAGGCAGCGTGGAAAATTCTGTAACCAATATATGTATGTGATGTCTGCAAAAAACAATGTCACTCAACATCCGCGCTCTATTGGAAATGTTATTGATTGTGATAATCGGACGATGGAAATGGGACGTTAACTTCTAGCGATAAATTTTAAAAATATATAGCTAGCCATTAGTAAATAAAAAGTTACATAAGTAGAAAGTATAATAAAGAATGTTATAAAAATATCAGCGTTTGATGTTTTATGTGCTTGTCTACAAACTGGTAGACATCCCACCATCTGGGATAATATCAACCTATGATAATAACCAATTACTTTCCCAGTGTTACGAAAATCGGTGTGGTGTACACATATATATAAGTTTTGTCACATTTTTTAAACTGAGGCATGAAGAACATATATTATTTTGCGTTAAACTTAAATGAATTATAAAGAAATATATTTATAATGCACGTAAAGTTTACGAAAATTTGTTAAAATTCCTTTAATACCAGTACCTATTCCATTGCGCGCCGATGCTCTACAAACAATTTTAAATACAATCTTTTAAAGCTCTCTGTAAGCACTTAATCGCATTGCAAGTGTAGTGTATTTTCTCCAGTTCGTAGAAAGCTCCCAGGAAAGCTTCCGGATAAATTGTTACCGGATATCTGTAAACCTTTTCACATTACGCTCGACTGTCGACGACTCGACATTACGATCTTATTAATAATTTTATCTAAGTAGCTACACCTTGTGACATGAAGTTGGGGAAACTCTTATTCTAAAATGAGTACAACTTTTACGACAGAAACATTTTTTATTTCTATCTCAGCTTTGGACTGCCTTGCGACATTTAAATGAAATATGGGCAACAACTTTCTCTAACATTTAATTAGCGGTGTCAAGAGTTGAGCGGAAATGGAACCTCCTAAGCTTGTAACACCTGGGTGCTTCAGAGCTGACGAAAGGTTTTTAACGTAAATTGTGCCAATGTTGAACGGGTGTACGTTATTACAATTCACAAGAGAAAAAAAGGAAATTTTTTTTATTCACATTTCCTTTATACAGTTTCGTATTTTCTTCACTGAATTCGCGGATGTCAAAAATGAAATAGCACTTAGGAATCACAAAAGAAAAACTCTAAACAAAACGGCGCTTTCTCTATGCAAACGAGCCGGGCCGTCCGCGGCGAAAGTTTCCAAGTTTCCAAGTCCAACATTAGCGTTGGCTTCTACACGAGTATACTACATGATTTGAAAACTTGTAGTTAGTTGACTTGACAGTCGTAAACACGACACCGCTATTACCGGTAAATAAGTTGAGGAGTTACTACACGGAAACTGGTTGACTAATGGAAAAGATTAATAACTCACCAACGACTTAAGTTTGACCCTAACAGTATGCTAATAAGCTTTCATAAACATAAACCCACACTTAATTTCATTACTCTACCGAGTATACGTTTAACTTAGTCATACGTATATACATATATCACAATAAATTTAAGCTTGACTTTACGCGCAAAAACTGTAGGAATTTATGCCGTTGATAAAATTCAATGCTATGGCAACTAACAAAATGATAGTTTATTAAAAAGATAGTTTTGGGAATGACGAAAGACATCTCAACAGAATCAGAAGACTCAAGTCGTACTAGTGCAGGTTTCTTCGTGATGTTATTAAACAATTATATACAAGTGTACGTTTTTAATATTATTGCGACACTTTTTATTTTTCCACTCTTAGAACACGGGTCTTATCTCAGAACAAGAGGGTTTAGCAAACTTAACGCACTGGCCAACTGCGGGCAGATTTAACACGTCTTAGAACCCAATCCTTTTTTGAACTCCAAGTTGTACACCGTTGTTACGAGTGATATTTAATCTCAAAACGCACATTTTTAATGAGCAGCGCCACGATTTGAATCCGGGCCCGGAGTGAGTGTTTCAATTGCCAACTACAGCTGATAAATGTAACATCACGCCTGTAATCCCTGAAGAGGTAGACAGAGGAATGAAGAACACTCCCACGTTACACCAGTTACTTTTACGTCCCACTATGGAATAGGTGGTGAGCCTATTGACACCTATTACACCGGGCACATATCCAGACTCCAATCCATTACTAGAAAATCTAAATTAGAAAATTTAGTAGTGCCCGCCCCGGGAATCGAACCCAGGACCTCCCATTCGGCAGTCGCACTTGCAACCAACACGACCAACGAATTTATTCATATTTAATTACTGGTTAAATCTTGTACTGTAATGATTATAAAGTAGACTTTCGGGCATGACTAAAACAGTTTCATTATTGTTTTTGTGTATAGAAAACGTTGGATACACCAAACATATGCAATGTCCGGCAGTCGATGTTCATTCGGAGCGGCGGAGTTACAATGTGCTGTGAATTCACCATTTCAGTCCACGCAATGCGTAGCATAGCTAATGACCGCAACTCTGATCCGATGTGGCGAGTAGCCGACCGAATCGCTCTGTGTAATTAGGTTCTCCATCAACTGCCATAATATTTTAATCGTTATTCTATAAATAGAATTTTAACTCGTGTCACCGAAATAATAATGAGGATTTTGTTAATAACACGCGATTATGCTAACCGCCTACCTCTTCGGGGATTACAAGCGTGATTTTACTGTACGTCATATTAATATTGAGTTTATTCATCGAATATACTACATATAACAGTCATACGGGAAGCTAAAACCATTTTATTCATGCAATTTTATTGTTATAACTACGATCTCATAACTCCTACATTAGCATGCAAAAGAGGAATACAATACTTGATACTTACACAGTATGTTGGTATTTTAATTTTATATTAAAAATTACATGCAATATTACGCCTTTTATCCCCGAGGAACTAAGCATAGCCGTGTAATGTACTCCCATGTTCCACCAGTTACTTTTACGGTTTATAGAATAGATGACGAGTGTATGAGGCACCATTAGAAAATCTAATTTAGAAAAATCCAATAGTGCCCGACCCGAGATTTGAACCCAGCATATCTCGATCGGCAGTCACGCTTGCAATCAACACGGCCAATGAGACAGTCATTGATGATAATATGATATAAAAATGATGGTAGCGACACAAACATACGATATACCTACTGTTATTATCAAAAGTATGAAATATCAAATACAACATTATCACCTTATCTACTGCACCTTACGAATCCCGTTGTTTTGTATAAAAATCATAATATCATAAATAAAGTGCTGTTATTTTTTATACAAAGCTCTTATCTCAGCTTATCCTTATAAAAGCTCACGTTTGATTGCCAAACAATAGATAACCCTATGAAAATATGGGATATTTCTTTCATAAGTCATTCTTTCCTTTCCCCGGTGTAGGGGTATTATAACCCTCGTGGAGGTTATTTAATGTTTAAAGTAAACAAGTAACCATGATGGAAAATATCGTAAGGATACCTCCGCACTCCTTACTATTCTCCAAAATGTTCTCTAAGAAGTGTAAACTCTGCCAACCCACACATGGTCAGCGTAGCGATCTATAGTGGTGAAGGCTGTTCATACTCAGAAATTGGGTTACTATCGAAGTTACCTAATACTACTATTGATTGATTATCTCAAAAGAAACTCCAAGAGACGAACAAAAACTTACTTGCAACAAAAAATATAACAATATATCTGGTGCTAAAAGTCGAACGAACAGAAGTACCTAATCCTGATAGATATTACGTCACATTGACTTTGATTATTCCATTATCATTTATTTATGGAGTTACATAATATGATACAATACGTAGCGGGTAATGTACTTTAATATTGTAATGTTGTTGCTGATTCAGAATGTTTGATACAATGTTGTATGAAATACCAGCGTTAACATACTTCATTTGCTCGTGCTTTTTTATTTCATAGTGTAAACATTTACTCATTAATCATATTTAACAGGTTATCTACATGTGTATATAATATATTTATACTGTTATTTAGGTTTGTAATTAAGCTAAGGCTTATACTTCAGACATGTTGATAGCTTGAGATCTTCTTTATCATAATTAGATTTCTCAATGCAGAGGAGCGTGGCTCTTTCTTGTTAGGCTCTCTTAATGGTGTTTCATCATTCCATTCTATCCTCTGCGATATGTAGAGCATCGTGTAGTGCTGTTATAAGTTCTGCCCTTACTTGGTCAGAAAAAAAAAGGCCACGCATGAAACTTAAACTGTCCCTTAATATTTTCATGAACACTTAAGTGTATCTAAGGGCATGTCAATCACCGGGTTTCCATAATTGTTACTAGAAAATGTTTATTGTCTTTTGAAATTTGTTTATTGATATTAAAAGTTAATATTCTTTATTATAACATCGATACGCCGATTAATATCGCCGATTAATACCGTAAATAATTTTACGGTTTACTAAATATTTTCTTAATATTATTTATAGAAATTCAACCAATTATGATTCACAAGTATGTAACACATGATAAATATATGTATATTAATCTCAGGCACGATTATTTTAATTACAACATCGCAAATCAGCATCAGTTTATCGCTTCGAGATAAAACAAGTAGGTACAATAGGAAAGTTTATATAGGAGGCGTTGTATCTTCAAGTCGTTCTAAGAAAACAACACGAAGGTTTATTTGAAGTTCGTACGTACGAGTTGATCGAACTCATCAAACAATCTTCTGATTCCGGTCGGCGCTTTGAGGGTGCTATGAGATGAGAAAAGATCTATAGTCGAGTTAATCGACAACGCGTACCGTTACAATAAAACCGCTGGATTCATACATGGTATGAATATTGAATACTGTATACATATCGAGCGTCAACTGTTTATTGTGGCAGTATTTTTATTCATACCGGACACTCCAACGTTTCTTTAAGCGCAAGATTTAACACCGATTAGATTACCAAAATACTTGGAGATTGATTATTTGATAAACTTACTAAAAAAAAAGTAACTTCACGCCTGTAATCCCCGAAGAGGTAGGCAGAGAAATGTAGAACATTCCCACGTTTCACC
>DWFO01002528.1:0-13585 GCA_018246595.1 Mimoniades nurscia nurscia | reverse complement strand
GGTGAAACGTGGGAATATTCTACATTCCTCTGCCTACCTCTTCGGGGATTACAGGCGTGAAGTTACTTTTTTTTTAAATCCAAAAATGTTATCTGTTGAAGAGTCTAAGAAGTATATTTTTTAAATTCGTTCTTATTGCCTGTCTGAGTCATATAAAACATGTACTGTTCACATTTTGTTTTTGCAAAATTTCATTTCGGTCTTAATGAATCAGTCAACCCGGATTTATCTCACAGTATCATTATGGCTGTTGATATATGATTCGTGTGACGGTAGTGAAATGAGATATTTTCAGGGAAATACATCCATTGTTCAGAGATAAGATGATGTTACAACACTTTCTTATTCACAACGAGCGTTCGCCCGGCGGCCGACATCGCGCCGGAGACGTTCGGTGTCGTGGGCCGCTCGTCGCGTGACCTGCTGCTACAGCGTAGAAAAACAAGAGATTTTCTTTAAAATACTTATTTATACAGTCACGTAGAAACCACTTTAGACGTAACACATTTTGAATTCAGAAATTTTGTATACTTTATGTATGTTATTTTATATTAACTCTGTTACATTGTTGCAGAAAATATACTTAATGTATGTAAAGTGATGTAGTTAAGATATAAACTCTTTTTATTATTATAGGAATGTTTTATTCAACTTTAGTACTGTTTAAATTTGTATAATTTAACAATACAATTTAACTTTTATTTCATTATCCTTCGAACTAAATTACCTCATTTAGGTTCATAAATTGTTTGGACGGCGGACTTCCGTACGCTGCTTGTTTTTACGAGTGTTATTTAGTAAGAGAATATGACGCCTTAGTGTATTAAATGCGGGCTGTTATACTCGTAGTGCCGTAAAGTAACTAAATGCGATAATTAAACGAACCACCCCATCTCAGAAACAAGTATAAAAATAAACTGTATGAAGCCGTGATAGCTTAGTGGTTTGAAATTCGACCTCTCACTCCAGGATACCGGATTCAAATACTAGCGCGCACCTCGTAAAATGTGCGTTTTAAGTTTAAATATCACTTGCTATAACCGTGAAGGAAAACATCTTGAAGAAATCTATCTCATAGATATCTCAAAAAAAATGTTCTCTAAGGCGGGTGAAGTCTGCCAACCCGTACTTGGCTAGCGTGGCCGATTATGGCCTTAACCCTCTCAGTCTGAGAGAAGACCCATGTTCCAACAGTGGAACGATAAAAGGGGCGGAAAAGAAGACCATTCGGAAATGTCACAGGTAGTATGTACATAGTTATCTTAATAGGAGAATTATTTAAATGTTCGTATATAATATGATACTACATAATTAGGAGTACTAACATTTTTTTACTTAACTTCACGTTTTTATGACTGAAGCTGAATTTCTTCGTACAACTTGTGAAATAATTCATCTTGTGTCAAAACTACGTTAGTCAGTAATGTTATGAGCTTAAGTCAGAAATATGGATGAGTTTTTAAACATCACACAATGGTTTAAGCAGAAACTATTGGAACTATATCCTTAATCAATGCTTAGTATACAATAGATACAACTAACCATTTACGGAGGCGACGAGAGGTCTCCGTAAAGCCGAGTTCTGTTATATGATTACATCTTGGGCTATAATTACGGTAATGATCGCATGTACGTATGTTGTAGTTTGAATGAACGACTGAATATGTATACGACACTAACCATTGATATTGTCGTCGCCAAACAAAATTGAGCATTTGAATTGTTAATCTACTTGTTGCCTTTTGAAGGCGAGCGATTAGCGACAATGATCGGCTTGTCTTCACGAATACGTACGCGAGGATCTGACTTCTAAATGAGTTGTGCAAGCAGAAACCTATTGACTGGTCGCACTGCGAGCATTACAACGCTTTGTCTCTTCCTGATTTTATTTAATAGCATTATGAAAACTTGAAGTCTTGGAATTGCCAGGAAATGTTCGGTTACCATTACCTTAACGTTTTACGGTACATAATGAATAATGCCAATAGAAACACCTTAATACTGAACCGCTCAATTGAATATAATAAAGCGTTGTGCTTCAATGAAGCACCAGGCACTTTTTTTTGTTTAATTTGTATAAAGACCTGAATAACTTTCTATGTACTCCGAGGCGCATCGCCGCTGCAACCGACACTCGAGTGACCAGATCCCGACGCGGTGCTGAAGGTTAACTGGATCCACGGTTATTGACATTTTAGGAACCTGTTGATATGCTGGCTATACATTTTAACGCTTCAATCCTAAATATTTTCGCTAATGCGTCGTGGAGTAGGTGTTCGGAGTGTAATGTATAAAGATGACGAAACAAGGAAGTTTCTAGCTGATGGAAGAGTGAGGAGATGCCGAAACAGGCGTGCGTGTGTGAACACAGAAATGAATGCAGAAGACGCCCGTCAGTTCTGTAATAATCTGTAAAGATAGAGGTATTAGGTACCCGGTGCTCTCTGCCAACTTGTAAGGCACCTAGTGTGATGATATTTCAATAATAGTATAGGTGTGTACATATGTATATAGTAGAATAGGTTACGGCATTCGTTTAGGTGCAACGTTACGGCCGGTCCACACGGCGCGTTGCGATGCGTTGCGTCGACGTAGCGCTGGCTCTGCGTCATTTTACATACTAATAATCATACTTACGTTACTGTAATTGATACTGCCCTGATCGAATTCTGGCGCAGCGCTGAAGGTGAACTGGATACACGGTTAATGACATTTGGATATTCGAAATGAATGAAGAATTCGACATAATTTAATTTTTTTTACTACAATTTGCGTTCGTAGTGGACTTGCGAAAATAATATAAAAATGTTAATTGCGTTCTTCTTTTATACGTGGCATTAATTATGTGAGTCGTTAATGCCTAGTTTTAAATATTACGAAAGTGTATGAATATGATTTTCATATTTAATATTTTTGTTTCTTACATAATTTCATCGTGTCCTATGGATTATTCATGTTCTGTATAGTTAACAGTTTTGATCTGTCGTTCATAATTTATTTAATGGAGATATTGCTTAAGATACGTCAAAGGCCACCGGCCACCGCGACCCGTAGCTACAGCGGACACTTGCCCACGAGCCGTGAATCGTCACGTGCCTACGTTTTGTTTGGGATCTAAATTCGTTCTCAATGTTGTTACCATCGCACTGCCAAGCCAAGGGAATTCTGTGAACATTTATGTAAATACAATAAAATGATTGTAATTTAATAGCACAATGCATTGTACAATGTAAAAATGTTTAATGTTCTCACAGTGCGGGGGTCCTTGCGTCAACGCTGCTAGCAGCGAGGCTGCCGTTAATGTTAGTTACAAAATAGACTTAAACACTGACATTCATTGGAAGTACTGTACCGTAGAAGAGGCGCAAGATAATATTTTTTCTTAAAGTTACCTAATCTTTTAGCCCCCAACTTCTTAGTATTGTGAATGATATTTAGTAGATATGTAATATATATTGGTGGAAAGATTTCATAAATAAAATGTATTTTTCTCTCTTTGTCTGCATAGCAAGAGATATTTGGTACTGTGTGATTTCTCACTCCCTCGTAAAGAACCTGGCTTGATGATGTAATAATCAAAATAATTGTTTACAATTTTTCTTTCTTATTAAATTAATACTGTTTACGTTTTCAAAAGTAAAGAAATGTAATAGAAAATTACGGTACAATATATTATTTATTTTTGGGTGTGAGATAAAATAGTAACAGACTGAGAAAGATGCCATTGTGGCTAGATATTCACAACATTTAAATTCACTTCGACGCTACGACTCTGGGTTTAGAAAATGGATTTCTCTTACGGATACGCCCCAAAGTCAAAGGTCTAGTGAACTGTGAAGTTAAAGTTTAAGTTTAGGGAACAAAGTGGTGTCGTTTGATAAAATATTGTCTCTCTAGTCTAGGGTGTGTTTCGTATTTTATATTAGTATCTTAGTTGACGGTGGGTCAACATATTTTCATTCAGTAGCGGAGTCCTCCGATATTCGCAGTTGGTATCCTTCATCAACATTTTCTGAGTGAAAGTAAGTAAGTATGTGAGACAGTGATGCAGCAGTTTTTGGATGTTTCAACGAACGGACGACCTTCACTGGCCCGGCCTTCATTGAAAGAACTGGTTAAAAACTCATTAGACTCCTATTAGAATTGAGTGTATTTGATTCGCAGGAGTTGGAGCGGAACACAAACCAAGCGGAGTTGAACACTATAGCTACATACTACTTCGACGGACAGGGCAAGGCGCTCAGGCCGATGGTGGCGATACTAATGGCCAGAGCCGTCAACTACCATGTATACGGAGAAAATAGGTAACATCGGCTTATCTTTATTCTTCTCTTCTTCCTCTTCCCTTTTCTTTCCTTCTCTCTTAACTTTCCTTGTTCTCTCTCTCCCTTTCCTCTTTTCCTGTCTCGAACAACTGAGACGAAATGACCTTCAAATACTAAAACGTAGGAGAGGGGCATCGGTTGTACCGTGTGCGCTACAGACCGACTGCTCGTTACTCGATCCAACGATCCATCATTTTGCACTGTTCTCCGGCCTCTACATTTATCACTCTACTTACCGCTGACAACTTTGAGTCCATTATCATCGTATAACCTAAAAAATCAACCTCTTCTTCACAAGTGGCAAACATCTGTAAAGAGGTTGTTTCTAATATAATATAAATATTTTTTGCTACATATGTATGTGTGCACTATGTATGTTAAACGTAAAATGGAATTAATTTCGCACGTTGCTCGTTTCGTTCAGTGTAAACTGTGTCACATTAAAGGTCAATTGCCTCGCGTTTTGTTTTCGCTTGCTCAACCGTGATAAACATTTGACCGAAGGATAAAGAGCAAGTGAGTGAATTCAATAAAGAAATGGCAACATGACCGCTTAAACAGTACGTTCACGTATTCCTTATAACACGCCGCGTAGTGGCCCGCCATGTGAGGAATACGTTAAGATGATCAGCGACGAGCGCAGGCCGCGGCCGGCGCGCGCGCCGCGCATTATTCATAAATGGGGAAAATACAGCCTTTTTTATTTCAGATCGAATTAATAGACATCATTGTTTAAGTCTTATCTGAGGAATTATTAAACAGAAATAGATTCTTTGCTGAATATTAACGTACCCGCTCCAGTCGGGTCATCGACGTTATGCATATGGCCAATGATATTAGAAACGTTTGGACATTTCGGTAGCATGATACTAAAACTGTCTGGAGTGTGAACGTGGGTTGTGATGGATCCTCAACCCGCATGCCTAGCGTTCGGATTATGGTCGTAAACAGTCAGTGGACTAAGTAGACTAATGATGGTCTAACATGGTTTAACATGGTAAAGCTAGCTGAGGTAAGGGCATGTTTGACAATCCTGACGATACGGTGACTATACCTACTTAAAACAGTTGCCCTGAGTGGTTAGTCTTGCATAATCATAGGTTAATGTATCGGTATTATGTACTGGTTCTAGGATATAATGCGACGATGTGGTATAAAAAAGTTGTGTTAATGTATCTTCTAAAAAGTCATTTTATAGCAGTAAGCGGATTGGGATCAGAAATATCATTAAAAATTGTGTAGGTATTTTCCGATGTACTTCCTTTTTTGTTCAGGCTCATTACTGTTCAATGTAAATATTAGCGCTTTGAATTAAAATCTGCTGATATCCCTTCAAAACTGTGTATATTTGTGACTTATTCAAATACTTCAAAACTGTACACGCACCATAATATGTACATAGTTATGAAGTATTTGTAAACGTATCTATTGTAGTATATGTACGGCATTTGAACTATTTTCTCAACATGATCTTGTATACACTGTCAATATTGAAGCACGATTACATAGCGTAACCACGTGAAATGAATAACTTTTAAGACTTTGACATTTTATAGGGTTGCCAGTTCATGTTTTAGTGTAAAGTGTTTCGAAGACATTTATAGTGATTACGTTAAGTCACTACGTAGTAGTCCTTGTAGCCGTGGGCTCGTGATCGTTTGTAAATCACAAACATCCTGTATAGTTATGTAAACGGTGGTTTTTAGATGTTTAAATGCTAAAGACGAATTTTTGTTGTTTACTTTCTTCCTTGTTAGCGACGCTTATTGGAACATTGAAAAACTTTAAATATACTCGTTGGCTATTTGACCCCTAACTTCGAGAGACTATTTTGTTGTCTTTATTTTATTTATATTATTTTGTTTTGAGACTCGGAGCTGTTCAAGACAAGAGTGCACTTTCTATGCAAGCGTGCTACATCCTAGGTTACATCTCGCTTACCGTCAATTAAGATCGTAGTCAAGCGCGAGCCCATGGTGGCAGTTCATATGTATAAACAATGCTACTTTACTCCGTTTCTTCATTACATGTATCTGATTGCAATCAAGGAAGTGCATTATGAAAACAAGCATTACAAATGGATTGTTAATAATATTTACACTTTAATCGACGACACCGATGTTTCATTTGTAAATGCCGAGAGACTGGCGATAATGTGACACGTGGAAGCGTTGACACCGAAATACCCACGTCTCAAGGCCGTCGCTGATGAGATGCTAATATCCGTTTCATTAGTACCGTGGCGCGTCCACGGGTGCTTCGGCTCCGAGGTGCGCCTTCAACGACGCCCATAAAAATATCTTCACTTGAATAAATTAACATCATATTTGATAACACGTGTTCAAAAAGGAATATTTTTTTCATCGAAAAAAATTGACAAAAATGTTGAACAATTGAAATTTTATACTGAATAACAAAATTTATTGCTAAAGTTCATACGTTTTAACAAATGCGTTCACCCCTAACGCCCTTGGATTTTCGTTATACTTACGCGTTCTTTATTTTAATTGGACACGTTTCTGGATTTCAACCTTAAATATGTATAACTGCAGTCACACAACATTGATATGTAGAGTAAAAGAATGCTCCATGTTGATTCAGATTTGGGGAATCGTTACTAGCTAGTAATAAATGCTCCGTCCGTCCAGTGCGCTGCTGCCGTCTCAGCGGCAGGTGGCCATGATCAGCGAGATGATCCACTCGGCGTCACTGATCCACGATGATGTCATCGACCAGAGTGACTTCCGCCGCGGCAAGCCCTCCGTCAACGTGCTCTGGAACCACAAAAAGGTAAGTCCACGCCGCATCACCGTGCATTCCAGTCCATTGCGCTATATTGTCATATTGCACCACTGCGTTAATATAACTGCAGCCGATCGATCACTCAACCGTTCAAAATGCATTTAGCTACATGACCAACATACGTTACGCACATATAACTCGGCGACAAGGTCGCGAGGACCATAAGGATCCGGAATGTTTAAGATAGTCTCTATATGTACTGGGAAAAACCGGCCGTGACATGAATACGGTGCTCAGTAAAATGTTAGGTGTACAAGGTTCTATTGTAACGTCTGCTTGTTAAATATACAGCCGAAGGGGCGTCCAATAAATTGTAACTTGGCAATGCTGTATTGTGACGCGGCTTATTTATCACAAAAATAACCAACAGGATATATCAGTTAACTTTTAATGTTATGTAGCAGTTTGAAAGAAAAACGATAAATGACAGTACGTAAGTACGTACGTATTGTGAAATGGTTACTAGGCGAGCATACATTAGCGGAAGGGGTCGTAAAGGGTAGCAAATACTTCATGAGCGACGGCGCTCCGCGAGCTGTCAGCTGTGTGGTTCTGCTCCTGGCCGCACAAATTCCACACATTTCAAGGCCATTATAGTGGCTAGGGCTGACGTTATACCAAGTAATCAATCGTCTTACCCACAATGAGTTTTTTTATAAACTGATATATGAACAGTAGGTAACTATAATCTTTAACTTGATTAATACAAAATCGGAGTAAACAGTCTAGTTCATTTTGACATAATTTAGATAAAACAAAAAAAATACTTTATGTGTACATGTAAGAGGCATAGTTGACTATATAAGATGAATGAAATCCAAACCGCGTGCCACGCGTACCAGTGATGGCTTTAGTAATATTGATATAAAGCCTGAGCACGTTTATATACACACTGTGTACCCATTTGCTGTGCTAATATTAGTCTTCTCGAGCTACGGGCAATTACATATTCGATTTCGTTTTCATCCGTTATGCTATAGAAAGCCGTTGCGAGCGCGGCCCGTTGGTTTCTCGAATTGACACATCCACAAATATATCGGGTGACACAAAAATATTCACACGAGTCTGAATAATCTACACATTAAAATTGGAAAAGTCGTTATTGACACGTATTAAAGAATTTTCAATTGTGTAACACGTTGACCGTGAGCGAAGCGAGGCGGTTAGAAGAAGAATGAGGAGCGCACTGTATTTGGGTCATCGAGTCACGGTCAGGTTCTTGCCCTATAACGTAGAAAACAACGACACAGATTGTGGGAAGTAGTCCGCGTCGCGTGCAGGGCACGGGCGCTGCGCAGCGCTCGGCCCGTGCTGCCTTTCTCCCGCGCGCGCGAGCGAGTGAGACGGTGCTACGGGCCGGTTGTGCACCGGCTACGCGTGGCCGTAAACAACGAGGCGCGCAGTGCTCGAGGCTTGAGTTACCCGCGGGTGGCCGAAGCTGGCGACCCTCGGTGAAAGTGCCTCTCGGCCTCACACAAGCACCAATTTTGACTTCGAGTTCATTTTATTTGTACTTGCAGACCATAATCAAGTTTTTGCTTCGGGATTTTTGAGAATTATATATACCTAATGATTTATCGAAATGAATTTACGTATGATTATTTTTTTAACACTATAAAACTGCGTTTCAGAGCCAGGGAGCCATTATTTATCGTCGCATAATTGAAAAATACGATTGTAATGTACGTAAATTAGTAAATGTAGTAAAAAGGTAAAGGTGTCATTTGTTTACTACATTTACTAATATCCAGTGCATTTATTATATCACGTAAAACAACGTCGTAGTCGCGTTCACAACGTATCAATAGAACAAGCGATCCAATACCGCCGTGAGACGCGATCGTTGCACAATAGCCCCCACCCTTTCAATAAATATTTGCCGAAGCCATTATGCCCAGTATATTTTTCAAGGCAACTCGTGGTGAACCTTGCCGCCATACTGCCATATCGTTCGAAGGTTATGTAAATTATTTAATTACAACAAAACAGCGTACAAAATAATTGTAACGCAACGTTACACCTGTAATCCCAGAAAATGTAACTACGAGCCACTACTAGAAAATTATAATTATAAAAATTCAACAGTTCCCAACCAAGAATTTGAATTCAGGGCTTCTCGATTGGCAGTTGCACTTGTAACCAACACTATCAACGAGGCAGTCGTATTTATATTATTTACGAAATCGAGCGGACAGTTGTATGAAATTGTAAATTATTTTAAAAAAGATACCAATGAAGGAAGTATATGTGGGAAATGCATCAGCTAGAATTAAAATAAATTGAGGAAATCGAACGATTTGAAACTGCGGCCCGCGAACGTAGCACGAATATACGGTAGGGTGATTACAGGCGGCAGTACGCACGTGGGCGTTGGTGTCGCCGTCGTAGTAGGCCACTTGTACGCGCCGTGCGTCCCCTCGCGTCCTTGGCGCACACGAAACTTTGTGTGTGCGCGATGGTTACATCTTCCGCCGGTGTGATCTTTACTATGAAACACCTTATGAATGCCATTGCTCAAAGATCGGAATGTACTTTGTTTGCGTCAGCGTAGTGTACGTTACAATTTTAACGGTTTATGTAAATTATGCATTGAATGTTTGTGTGGTGTTTTAATAGTGGCAATGAAAATATATAGTTTTAATATCTTGATTATGATTTTTATTTCATTTGATTATTTGTGCTGAGTTTATGTGTATGTAAAGAAGTCACGACTGTCTCGTTTGTGCAATGGTTGCAAAGCGCAACTGCTGATCGTTAGTTCCTGAGTTCGATTACCGGGTCGAAGACTATTCGATTTTTGTACGTAACATTACCCTGTAATCTCCGAAGAAGTTAGCAGAGAAGTATAGTAGACTCCCAGGGTTCATTTCTGAGCCACTATTCGAAACTTCAAGTAGAAATTTTAAGTTAGATAAATCAAAGAGGTAATAAGTTCAAAATCCGGGACAGGCTTTATTGGATTTTTAACTTAAACTTTCTAGCAGTGTGGATATGTGCCCGCTGTATGGCGATTGGCTCATCCTTTTGGGACCTAAACGTAACTTGTGAAATGTGGGAGTCTGCTACACTTCTCTGCCTACCTTTTTAGAAATTATAGGCCGCAATTTCATAATTAATTTTTTTGTAATGCTTATTTTAAGAAGTCATATTTAGTGTGAATATATCGTTCAAAGCTGGTTTTGTCAATAAACAGTGTAAAACAATTGGTTTCTTTGAACGGGCTCTTAGCATTATTAACGACTTGTTCGCGTGCAACCTTCAACTGTTCAAAGTAATGAATGGTTTTTATAACTACCATATAAAATTATGCTGATAGTTGTAATAAAATAATGGGGAACAAATATTTTGTGAAATTCATTTACCATGTGAAACGGGCTAGTTAAATTTAATTATAAACTGATTTATTGTTCAATGATATTTCAAATTTGATGGTTGTTTATTGTAACCATTATTTTAAATCATATAAAAAGTTTCGAATATTATAACAGAAATATAGTAAAACAACGCAGAGTTGAGCACGAACTGAACAGAGCAATATTATAGTTTTGAACACATCGTTATGTTTAAGTCGCATCGATAACCGCGAACGAGTGATTGCGGTAAGCTGGTCAGTATCATTCAATTTTATATGCAGTCGTTGAAAAACGTTGATATGACGACTTTCCACGCGCGGCCAGCCTTGAGTAAGTCAGCGTGAGACATGGACATTCGCGTACAGACGCGCTCACCCGGCAACTCGCCGAAAGGTACCCACCCCTCGCGGATGTTGGCTCGGCTCACACTAGCTAAAGATCCAATAACCCGTATTTGAGTTATGTCATTCGAATATACAAATGTTTATCTTTTAAGCACGTCTGTATTTAATTATACGCGCTATACACACACACATTGTGCGCGCGTCGCGCTACGATACAGGGTGTGTCTGTTTGATTTGGACATCGCTGATGAGTATGTTACTAAGCACATACATTGAGTTATTTGCACGTGTAGATATGGTGTTGCGTGGTGAAAATTATCCACCATTTGTACTTTGATATAGGTACCTAGTTAGGGCTCGATCGAAGTCGGATAACTTCATGGTATAATTTAGTCAATAGCAATGTTTACCACTAAAATGGATCTAATTGGTTTTAATATTTTTTATTGGTATATTTTTATTGGTAATATTTTATTGGTTTTGATGTAATACTATATGTTGTTATGATTTGGCGTCCGTGATAAGTTCGGTTTTCCCTTTTTGTAATAAGAGTTTGTTTGAAAAGCGAGCGAAGTGGGTCACTCGTTGTCTGTACAATCGCATTTTTGAGCTGTCGGCGAGTGCAGTGCAGGTCAGTGACTCGTGCGATGTTCTTTTGGTGCGTTTTGAATGACAACCGCGCTCCACAAAGGCGGCGACGTGTTCGTAGTGCGCGACAATGGGCGAGTCCGCGAAGGATGCGAAGCAACGTCAACGCCAGATTGCCGATTCTTGTCGTATCTGTACCATTGTTCAGAATATGTCTCGCTAGTTATTGTTCAGCGGCCCGCGTGCCGCCGGACCGCGTGTTTTAATCAGGATCGTGCGCGCTGTGAATATTAGATATATTCATCTTCCTGTACAACGGTTATACATATCTCTAGTCATATAGACCTGACGTTCTTCAACATTCCAGTCTCATTATACAAGGCACGCTGCTTGTTAAATGTCGTCAGTTTGCAGATGCGTTGCTCTAAAGGTGTTGGTGGCAACTCTTCGTGTTTTTGTCTCTACCGTCCACACTCGCGATAGAGTAGTTCATGTTTTTACTTTTCGCTTTTCACTAAGCAATCACGTTATAAATAACTACGAATACGCTCTGTATGAAAAAAAAAACACATCTTAGTAATCAAATGTTTGAACTGGGACGTATTACACAACGCTATGTCAACGCGAAGTGTCGCGTCTTCGCTCCAAACGGATATCCGCGCGTCCCACCAACACTTCTAACGTGACGTCATTTTACAGGAATTCGGGCGTACATTTTACGTCTAAAATCACATAAGACTTTCGTATTCTTAGTCAATCGTGAGCGATTTTATAATGTAATAAATATCGTGAGACAATTCGTACACAAAAACCCCAGAGCCTGAGCAGTGGTGATACTCTATTGGTGATAATGTAATGTGCTTGTCGTCACAATACAAGCGTATGTCCTAGGCGATAATCGAACCCACAACCTAATGCATCTTAGTCCCTAGCCACTCGACCGTCAAATTATATCATTATATTATATAATGTTATTGTTAGTCAACAGTTGCAACGTTGATTAATTTCATCTCCGCACTCGCTATGGTGACCACGTTGGGGACATCCCTCGACTGTTTGCGTATGATCGCTACGAAGGCACTCGATACATTATGAGTGAAGTTGATTAGTCACTTTTTTTTTAAATTAAAAATATCACACCCTTGCAGAGCGTGAGAAATAAGTGCATAAAAACATAAATAACAGGTCCATGTGTCCGAATGTACCGAAGTCAATGATAAAGTGTATGGATAACTAGGCCGGTCGGTGTGGTTGACGATGAAAGGCGTACACGGCTTACAATACGCCAGTTATCTGTTTTTAAACTATTTTTGATTAATATGACACCCCGTCTGTATACCCCCGAACGGCTGGGCGGAGGAGTGCGGTACGTACACTTGGTACCGCTTGTGTTATATGTCCCATGGAGTAGGAGGTGAGGTGAATATTTTCATACAATGGGCACAAATCCATATTCTATGATGCTTTTGGGAATTTTTGGGAAGTTTGAAAACCCCAATAATACATTGCCCCACTCAGTGATTAAACCAAGGACCTTTTTCTCAGCAACCGCATTCTCTCAACTAGTAGACCAACGAGGTAGCAATTAGTATTTTTAATAAAAATAGCAAATATTTAATATACATCAACAATTGTTCATCCTAAATACATTTACTCATATATACGTATTATAACGCCGTATTATACGTATTATTTCCGATAGTCGTATGTAGAGAATAATGTATACGGCGTTGACAAAGCTCTTTGGACTGTGTTATCAAAGATAATTTTAAATACATGTATAATTCATATTTATTAATCGTGATTATCATTGATTAAAAATGATGATTATTCTTACGATACCTCGGACTGTTGCTATTTACGTATTAAACGAAAAAACCTTGAAACGCCAACATTACATTGAATAACAATATGTTAAGTGTATGACTAAAAAGTACGCGGGACATGCAGCTGCGCCCACGCGTGCGCGAGCCCGACTAACCAGTTTCACCAATTATCTATTATAAATAAATACAAAAATGTCTAATCATTTACATTCGCTAGTACTAGCGCGTTGATGTATTACTGTCCTCGAAGAAATCGGTTTTGTCCTGTTTAAAACTGCCTGCCTCGTTGGTCGAGTTGGTTGCAAGTGCGACTGCCGAACGGGAGGTCCTGGGTTCGATTCCCGGGT
>DWFO01002527.1:0-13586 GCA_018246595.1 Mimoniades nurscia nurscia | reverse complement strand
CGACCCTTTTGTCGTTCCAGTGCTGGAAGATGAGTCTCCTCTCAGAATGTGAAGGTTAAGGCCATAGTGGCCATAGGCTACGCTGGCCAAATGCGGGTTGACAGACTTGACACGATTTAGAGAATCTTTTTTTTACTCTAAGATGTGCGGGTTTCCTCATGACGTTTTAACCTTCACCGTTATAGCAAGTGATATTTAAACTGTTCAGTTTAGGAGTTTAAAAACGTAAGTTAGAATAGATAGAAGCGGTTACCGAGATGAGGCCGTGCACGAGGGTGACGGTGGCGGCGATGATGACACAGTAGCAGACCATGAGAAGCGCGGAAGCCACGGGCAGCCCGCTCTGCGACTCCACCACCCAAACGATCTCGTAGATCAGCGCTATCGCGTACGCCACCTGGAGATCGACCAACAAACACCTTTAAACAAACCAAACATCAAAATTGAACTTATGTCCATTTACATGGAAGTCGCGCTTGGAAACCTCCCAAATGCACATTTACCGCTAAGCACTAAAAGGAGAACGTCCGGAAAAAAACCGTAATCACCTCTATTCCGTAAGAGTATTGGAAGCAACTATGTTTTAAAATAAAATGATGTCATAAAATACTGCTTTAAATAAATTATCTTACTTATCCTTCGAAAAGTTCCAACATATATTAACCGCTAAGGATAGAGAGGGACATGTCCAGGAAAAATATGTAATTAGTAATAACCTTTCTGACGTTTAGCATATTAGATTCATCTATACCTAGTTAAGAATGCGGTAATGAATAAAGTTTGTATGCAGCGGTTACAGACAAGTAGCTACCTACTGCAATAAAATCTTCGTGATCTGTTTTCGACAGCAGTATTTATTTCCACTGCAATGATAAAATAACCGGTCATTTCCGGTTTAGATTTTCTGCAATACTACAAGATGTATTTGAAACATTCATATATAATTAAAATCTACCGGATTTATTAATCGGCTATCAAGTCGATTTGCAGTCTAATTGAAGAAGATCCGTAAAAAATTCAGTAGTGGAGTGGCTATTCAATTACAGGCTTTGAAAGAGAGCGCTCTTTGCGATATTCATGAACAACCCTTCGTTACCGCGCTCCGGGACGTCTCAGATGGAAACTAATTCCACATTTTGCACTTGCGCGGTAACAACACTCTTCTCATACGCGCATGCCGGTTTCGAGGACTTAAAAGAAGTCGTTCCACATGTCGCAGTTAGATATAAACAGAAATTGTTCAATGAGCTTTATTACGCATTCCTAACCGCAGTCGCAATGACTATCCGGTACTCTCACTTCGCGTTGCGACACCTCGTGAGATAACTTGTATGTGGCCTTACTATTGTCCACTTCACTTAGACCTTTTTCATTTAGTACAACGATAATAATATTTTAAAAGATCCCATGAAGTACGGCTCTGGTCACACTTGTTATGATAACTGCTAGTTTTCGCAAGGGATTATTTTATCCTTACCTTGCAATGGGCGCAGTGGGGAGGTCCGAATTAACTGTATTTATTATTACATACTTAACATATTCAATAATATATTTAAAAACTTTAAAAGCTATAGAGACATGCAAGACATAATTGTGCGGTGCGCACGCGCACGCACACACACACACACACACACACACACACAATAAACTTTAAAAAATACCCACCAGAGCGTACGCAGCGATGAATCCCGAGGCGGCGGTGACGCTGCAGCAAAATATCCTGTTAACCGCGGGCTTCATTCGCAACTTGGGGCCAGAGCCGGAATCCACGTCGCTCAGTTCATTGCTTGTAGACATATTGTTCTATTCTTCTGCAACTTGCTATATATCTTTCATTACAACACTCTTTGTTTATAAACCTAGATATCTATTAATTAATCTAGGAATCTAATAGGAATTCAAAATAAAGATGGCGGTAGATTTCTAATTATTTCCGTCATTTTCTCGCAGCTTCCTTCCTTATAAGTTTCTTATTATTATTATGATCGGATTTTGAATAAACATGATATTTTATTGGTCTTGAAACCGAATTCAAATCGATGGCAATCAGTCAGCGCGACGCCATGGCATGGCCTCGAAACTATAATCTTCTCAATGCTTTGAGGAGCCAGTTTCTTTATTTGTCTTTGTAGCTCTGGTTTTGACTCTGAAATAAGAGATTTTAACAAGTATTTATTTAATAAGCTCCGTAATTAAAATTTTCGCCTTTTATGAAACAGAGCGGTATTCCGATACTTAACACTATATGGTAATGTTTTTGGATGTTTTTTAAATAGAATTTGTACTCTTTGTTATATCACGTTATCCTAAAATAAATTGTTTTATTACTTTCTATCGTTAAATCCAATCATGGGTACCATTCTGTAACAAAGTAATGTCTTAAAATTAAACATGTGAAAGAGTTTAGCACATTGTTTAATTGTTATCACTATTATTGGAATCACTATACATTCTCAATTCTACTTGACTGAAGGACAGTATCACCACCGCTTGTAAACGACTAGAAATGGAAAACCGGAAGTGTAAAGCGTTTCCTTTATTATTATCCAATGCGTTATTATGTTAGATCGCAATATTTTCCTTAGTTTCCCTACAAATTAGATTCACGCTTCCGTGGTAGAGACATTGGCGGCATGGGAACCGCCAATGATTGACGCTGCCTACTCTGTCCTGGGAACGGTACACATTGTATACAATTAGTGGTACGTTCTTATTAAAGTGCGGCTAGTAAGTATAAATAGTTTACATTGTTATGCAAGCTGTCAATCGCATCTGTTCTCAGAAATACTTTATCTCTTACGTGCAGTTAGCGAGACATTAGCGAACCGTCAAATAATTACTGTTTTTAATATTTGGTAGGTGTCATTATTATATAGACACGCCAGTTTATTTATTTATTTATTAAAAATATCCCTTGCATTTCCCTTACAATTTACAAAAATTTCCCTTACAAATATCTCTATTCTTACAGAACTACTGCGTTTCATCTATATACATATATGCATCATTTTCTTCATAATTCACAATGTTTTAGCATTATTTTAGAAAAGCTGATCCACAGATGCCATTAATAGGCCTCATCATCAAACAAATAACAGACTGTACATTAATTTCACATACATGCACTTCTTAATTTTCTTTTGACGAATCTTATACAATGGAATGACATATCATAATACAATAGAATAATTTCAGAGCTGAGTTTCGCAATTGGACAAATCGTGGGAAAAAGTTCGCGATAATTTGACACTTAACGACTGTCATATTTCTTCAAGGCGTTAACATGATTCCCAGACGTAGCCCCGACATATGTTCTGTAAGAAAAAAAACTGTAAACGCAATGGCATACAAACCAAAGTATCTATCTATTGACACGATAAACCTACAATGCTCCCTAGAAAACGCTTAAAAAACAGAAATCATATTTGACAGATTTTCTATTTTTTCAACGAGTAAATGAAACGCGGAGGAAATAGAAGATTACACACTTATAACTAATTATTTTAAATCTGAACACGGCACTTGATTACATAATAACGCTTGAGCGTTAGAAAATATTACAAAAGAACCGCTTACATTATCTTGTTATTACAGCACACAAGTAGGTCAATGTCGTCAGTTTGATGTCTATTCATTCGCTGTTTTCGAAGGACTCTCGGAGTACTTATTCATTGTTACCTGTTTCAGATTCCGTAAGTAAATTACGCCCTATATCACAAAGACAATTGCAGCATGTTTCTTAACCCAATAAATATATTATTCATGGACTTTGTATTTATGTATTAGAAAAGCAGGTACCTAAGTTATAATGCAAAAATCTAATTAGTACGAGTATGTTAAGATATTTTCTTATTTGTTTAACCATTTAATTAAACGCATATGTTTAATTAAATGGTTTATTTAATTAAATGATCAATTTAAAACTTCATTGCGTAGGTGAAATTCATGGGGAAATCTTGAATTTTTAGAGTTTCAAGTGGTATTGGTGTATTTTATAATATAGTTTTCCGCAAACCATACACATATTGCATACCCATATTGCTTCAAACAGCAATGGGGTGTGGGTACGATTTCTGAATGAAGTTAAAACTAAATTATGTATATAAGTATATAGCATGACAGTGAAAATAAAGCGAACTGCAAGTTAACTGTGAAAGTTGTCGTTTACTTACTTCCTGAACAACCACTAGGCTCTACTGCGATAAGATAAAAGGTGTTTACTTACATAAAGTTATAGACGTATGGAGAATATGAATGAATCAAATAAACTTAGGTATTAATGGTGGAATAAAATGATGATGGATTTGTAAACGAATGAACGAATGAAGGACAAGAAATTATCAATGAACAAAATAAATTTATGAATTGAAACGAGGAATGAAAGAAATGAAATGAAGAATAAATAAAATGTTGAATGAATTGAATATAAAATAAAAAACGTCCACATCTGTACTGATTGAGAACAAAAACCGTTTAATTTGCAATCATTTTAATTTAATTCATAATAATTGTAATTGTGCCGTGCAGCCACGAGTGTACAATCGGTAATATTGAGACAAACCCGTTTGTAATTGACTGAATGGTGTCACGCGCGAAAATTATAAATTGCAATTAATAACATCGCGTACAGAGAATAAGCTCGACCGATCAATCACACCCATTACACATATTATTTACCCAATGTGTTATTTTTTCAATATTTTATACTTTCCCTTTAAATGGTTACCTGAATTAGTTTTAACAACAAAGATGGCATTATACTAACTAATTTTCAGTTCTTTGTCAATATAAACGTCGTTTTTGAAATTTATTGTTGATATTTTGTTATCTCGTCGTTCTGTTTAGGTACTACATATTTGCCTACACTTCAGTTTCTAGATAATAAAACCATTATCCTAAGCAGATTCCTCTAAAGAACAAACAACAATGTCAATGTTCTAGAAACATCCAGTATCAAAAAAATGTATGGAGCAATGTAGAAATTTTGTAGGTCTCTCTCGAGACCTAAGAGTATTATTTGTGGTATTTTGACCCATTAATCTATCTCAGCAAGAAAAAGTACATAACTATATGACACCATGTTCTAGGGGCTTCATAAATGCGTCGATTATGAAAAATTGTGAGTTTAGTCGGCAAATAAAGAAAACATGGGTGACAATGGCCTAGGCAAAGCGGCTGGTGTTTCCCTCAATTCAGGTCACGTGTGATGCTCCTTAGCGAGGTTCCAATGAACCTTTCGAGCATTAGATTCTATTCACGTCGTCGCCATAATATTGAGCTGCGGAAGTCGTTCTAACTGTACAACTGTCGCTTTGGTAAACTGGACTCACTTGTTTACGCATTTAGGTTGCTTATTCAGGTCAGAAAGTCCGAGCCTAGGATGCGTCAAGTAGCGCCGACCTAAAATGCCGTGGACTGAAATTTCACTGTCACGTCCAATATTAATATTAGACACAGTTATGAAAAAAGCCTTTCCTACTACGAATGTGACAGTAACAAAGAGAAGTCGTTTTATGCTATAAAAATTTGTCATTGTTATTGTCTATTTATTCTATTTATTCTATTTATTTGTCATTATTACTATTAAGAGTTTTGATAGGCTAATGATAAAGAGATTTTCCTCCCAATTGACCTGGGGTTCCAGCCAAGGCCCGCACTCTTGATTTTACGAAGTTATGTCCCTTGTTGAGATTACGCATCTCTCAGTATATCTGCTATACCTAAGAAATAAAACTTCTCATTGTTTTTTACGCACCTATGACCGTATCATATTTACTTACTACCTACCTACACTTGGACAAAGTGGTAGATCGTGACTTCGATATGATACAACCACCTACATTAGTTTGGTTCGTAACAAGTTAATTATAAATTCTTTCCTATCATACATTAACGTTTTCCTTACAATATTTTCATTTAATTACATATATAATTAGATTCAAAATTTGAAATAAAACTTTGTGCATGAGAAGCAGATTTAAAAAAAACATTTATAAAACGGGAAATATCATTATCTAGGAAAAAGAGATTTTAAATGGTTAAATTAACATGATAACTCTTCAGAAAAAAGTAAAGGTCGCTAGTTAAGTATATTATTCTTAACTAAGAAGCACATTATGATACAAATACGTATTTGGAATGTGGATTATATGAATAATGATACAAGTAAAAAAGAAGTCTGGTTTTGTTTGAAAAAATCTTACGCAGAGCCTACGTAAGACAACCTCGCACGCAGTAAGTATCCTTCCGTGTAACGATACAATTGCAATTCTTGCTTGAACCGACTACTGAACGAGCACTAGAAATGTCTTAAGTATAAATACATAGAGGTCACTGATTCATTCGGTTATATCAACGACTTCAAACATTTCTATTGTTAACAATGAAAAGCCAACTGTTTAAGGTCGGGAATGTTTTTGATATTTTTTACGACCATAATAATCTTCTTCTGGAAACGAAACATAGTATCACACATTGATAATCGAAGTGAAGTTTATAATAGTAACATCGAAGGTTCGAGATACAAGTAAAACGACAAGAATTTTATGTGTGCCGGCCACGTCTCGATAAAAGGAATATAGGAATACAGTAATAAGACAGTGGGGTACGGCTGGTCCAGAAGGTTCAGGTTCTGATAAAGTGGCTTTGATTAGGTGAAGCCTGCTCGTATATCCTACAATGGACTAAAACTGTTGGAGTTTTATGTAAATGCGTAGTTCTTCTCAGATTTGTATTTATCATCAAATCTAAACTGTACGGTTTCTCTATTACCTATTTTATGAAATTCTATTAACGCTATTTGTTAAGCCAAGTCTATTAGACGTGTGATCTGTGGTCCCAATATGCACAACTATTGTAATATCGCCAATTAACCGGTTCAACTAGATGCAATTTCACTACAAATCATTGTATTTGGTAAACTTTTTTTTTCAATTAAATTTTACAAAATATGCGCAAACTATATCTCAGCAATAAATACTAATATGTGAACATGCTTCATTAATAGACAGTCATTGATGGATTTAATGGATCTTAATAAGTCATTGTACGATTGATTCATTGTACCATTGCAATCATTGCACCATTTATAATTCAATATTTACTGCCTATTACGGTCTAGTGATTCTACCAACACTACCGCAGTTAACGTCTACTTGATCCAGAACCTTCCACAGTTCCATGCCATTACACTTATACTAGAAATAAATTCAACAGACAACAACCCTGACATTTCTGTTTACCAATAATTTATAATATTTCCTTAATGACTACTGCCAATAAATGTCGACCGTTCAAATATCAAAATTCAATGACGTATCGAATTCCACAAGAAATTAAATTGATAACTTTAAACTGTGCTGTTACAAAGAGCAAGTTTTAGAAATAAAACATAGAAAAGAAATAGCCTAGATAAATCAAAAATTATTTCTATACCTATATGTATATTAAAATATTACCGTTGAAAATTGTCAGTACATATCTACTTATATTTAAAAAAACGGCAGTCAGGATTGTATCAATGCGTTGAAACGGAGGTCGACGACCGTAGATAAGGACTTTCCCTGTTTTCATAGCGAGCCAGATCGATCCGTCGTACGAACGAATACGTGCAAAGAATAAAGAAAGAATTTCGCTGTGGATTGTTTTAACGTACATTGAATCTTATTTATAACTATGTAAGGTTCTTGGATGTGATATGTCATAAGGTCATTTGGAATTATTAGTTTAAAAATAATAATCCAATATTATGATCGCCAAATATCGTATTATTGTTAAGCAAGTTGGCTGAAATTTTGGGGAATCATTTACAACATACTGCAATGTGTGTGTTAATTCAATATGAAATGTAAAGCCTGTCACACACACCTACACAAATACAAACATTATTAAATGGCAGCGTGGGCTCAATGAATGACAAGATACATAATACATAAGCATAGAATACGAGTAAAATATGTATAAAAATAATAATAATTACTTGCTTTTGTTTAATTAATAAACTCTCATTTATAATTCAGACTATTCTGCGACCTTTTATATCTTGCCGATAACATAATTAAATATTGATCTAAGGTTAATAAAAACATTATATTGGCTTATTTAATAATTATATTGGCTTATTTAATCATTATATTGGCTTATTTACTCATTATATTGGCTTATTTATTAATTATATTGGCTTATTTAACGATTAATTTTCCACGTGTTCGGCAAACCGAATATACTTCGTCTGACTTTCCAAACTTAATAAGCAATTAACAATACGATTTTAGTAACATTTGTTTAAATAAAAAAAAGGGGTTGACCTGGGAGTGAGGTCCTGGGTTTAAATACCTGGGGTTAAAAAGAGTAACGAACAAGCAGGCAGTAGTCATTAATGGCCATTGACTTCAACAACATCTGCAACCATCCAACATCAGGATTATAGGAATAAGATTGTTAGTGTCAATCAGGTCAGTATAAGTAGTTAATAAGATTATAACATATACACGGTTTTCCTGTTATTTACATAAATCATGATAATGATAATATGGGAAAGCTTGCGGTATAAAAATGACTGAATGTCATACACACACTATTATGACAAGCGAAATTAATTCACACGGAGCACAATTATGTCCGTAGATTATTACGTTTTATATGATTTGAATAAATGTTTATTCTATTATGTTAGGTAAATGTTTGCCATCGATCAGTTTTTGTGTTGCCAGTATAATGGAGTCAAATTAGTCTTGAATATGCATACAATGAGAAAACTGAAGATTCGCATCGTCATAATGCGTTATAAGCATACAATGTGTACTGGTATAGCAGTTTTGTTTGGTAACCTTTTATCCCGAGTTTCACACGCACCAGAGTGAACAACCTCGTACAGGCTACACAGGTTGTGGTATTATTTTGTTTTTTTTTCACCCTGCGTTCGCAGAGCCGCGCGCAGGTACGAGTAGTTGAGCGGCCGATAACATCGAACAAGCGAATCGACGATGTAATTGCATGTGTGGGTCTTAAAAATATATGCCGTAAGATAATATATTTTTTGCAATCTACCAGTAAATATTTATTTACAGTACGTAACATCACGCCTATAATCCTCGAAGTGGTAGGCAGACGAGCGTAGTACACTTGCACGTTGCACCAGTTACCTTTACGCCCCACTGTGGAATAGGTGATTGGTCTATAATAATTATGTACAGTAAATTAATTTAAATTGACACAATTAGTATTAAAATTATAACTGTAACCAATTTATCAGTCACTGTCTCATAGAACTGGCACTATCTGGAAAATAAGACATTGACAGTCTTATTTTTAAAGTAAGTATATCTATTTCGAATGGCCTCTTGTAACTGCTGTCTGTCCGCTGTCTATTCTCTTCATTTTAAAAGGAATCTCAAAGACAACTCATTGTAAGATCTTGAAATTTTAGTAGACTTATTATAGATCTTTTATCTTGCAAACTGAAAGCATAGAATCACAGAAGGCTCAGTTGAAACGTCCCACGTCCTAATCATTGAGATATTTAAACAAGCAGTCAAGTACCGCCGTTCCGCAGCAATTATGCAGTATTTTTTATCCATTTTAGATTTTTTTGTGTTCATTTCGTGGAATGTCCACGTCCACACAATTATAAAGATATTAAAATAAGAGAAACACAAAGTACGCCCACGAGATTCTCATCGGTTGAGTCACAGACAGCTATTTGCATTACAAAACCGCATTGTAAATTTTGTTACAACTGTGAATGGATTTAGTAGCACGTATAATATTTAATTGGTGTAGTATTAACGTACGAATGATTTCGGATATTATAGCGGTTTTAGGTCAAAGATAAGTTATTATTCGGGCGAAATTATACGTACAAAGTAACGTTCTTTGGTAATAGGTCCAATCAACGGCTGGAACAAAATTATTGAAGACGTCATTAATTTGTTTGGCATTAAACTTACTCAACGATAATTACGATATCGTTATAGTAATAGTAAAAACATATCATAAAAAATAATCAAAATCAAAAAATAAATGATATGTATTGTATATATTGAATTAATCTTTTAACCAGCAGAGGCTGTACAGGAACTATTATAAAAAGGATACACCAAATGGGAAAAGACATAGACCGCAAACAGAAGATAAAAAGGAATTACAATATTAAACCTTTTTAAGTAAGTACCTAAATAATCAATGACTTGAATAAAATAAAGTTTAATGTGAATGTACGTTCAAGGCTATCGTAATACTATAAGAAGAAAGATCTGATAATGATAGTAGATAAAATTATATCGACATTATCAACACTTTTAGTCTCCAACAGTTGTACACGGGTATCCTGTCACAATGAGAAACTTACATAACGTTATAAAGGTTACAAAACTTAAATATACATTTTGTTACAGAGTCGTACGACGCTAGTGTAACAAAAAATGTTTACGCTACACTTCGTTTGTTATCTTGATAGAACTTTTTGAGGGCATCTTAAAATTTAATATAAAGTAATGGAATGAAAATCATTTCCTTAATAACGTGCAAATGCGCTACCTCATCATGTACATGTTACATCAGACTATTAATTAGATATTTTAATATGATCGTCTTTAAAGAGAGCGATGTTAGAAGGAGCCGGTCAGATCGGTAAGGGCATGGATATTTGGTGCTCGTTACGCTCTGCCTACTCGGTAAGTGATTTGGCGTGCCATCATGAACCTATTGCAGTCCACTGTTGGAAATAGGCCTCCCCTAAGGTGTTATACCTACAATCCCTTCACCACGCATGCGGATTGGAGTTCGCAAAGCATAACGTACCGCCCCGCCTACGTTGCTGACCATACGCGGCCAGGACTATTACCCGCGTCTACGCTGGTACTGCCATATCACGACATGCGGCGCCGGGTTTAGTCGCCTCTTAAGTCATCATGTATTCCAGCCTGGGGTCTGACGTGATAGTATTATAACAGTATAATTATTAATATCTACGTAACATGTATTTGTATATTACAACGCCTAGTTCCCACGGAATTAAGTACGGAGCGATTAATGCCGACGGTTACATTACTTACGCACTTTTTCCAACTTGTATGATCTACAACACATCTATACATATAACCAGAGTAAATAGTATTCCAAAATACGTTGCAATAAAATAACTATCGCATAAAGCGTACTTTTTTTTAAATAGCCATCTTTTCCGGACAGTTAAATGTTCATGAAGAGATGAGTTCACGACGCTACGATGCTTGCAACTCTATTATTAAATTACTGTTATATTGTCAAGCCAAGTCTCTTACGGGGTAGCCAGAGTCCCGAGAGCCAAATTTTTCTAACCTTAAGATCTAACGTGCTTTTTTACATTCTTCACATTTTTGACTCGCACGCCATGTTCGAAGACTATGATCACTACACAACTCCGTGTTTGTAATGAATTTGATGAATCACTGAGTCATTAAAATACCAATCAAGCGCGGTACATAAGTGCGGCGACAGACTATTCATCAGACACCAATCAAGCGCTGAAGGCTTTGTAGACTAACTACTGAGATATCAAGATTTCATTGTTATTGGTAACATTGTTATACTTGATAGCTACATACTTACACACAATAACGTACATGCACATATACATATGTATATACGTTATATATATTTAATACAAGAACGAACTCATGATCGCTTCAAACTCGTTTAATGATTCATATGTAAAAATACCAATGAATTAGCCAAGTCTAAATTATTATGTTAATGTTGTTTCACTGTTCGAACACGGGTCACTTAGAAGAATGAGAGGGTTAAGGCCATAATATGCCACGCTGGCCAACTTGGCGACTTCACACGCCTTATATATTCTTTTATGAACTCTAAGGTGTAATTTCCTCATGAAGTTTTGCTTCATCGTTATAGCAAGTGATATTTATACTTAAAAGGCATGTTTTATAAAGAGGTTCGCGTCAGGATTTGAACCCGGTCCTCCGGAATGAGAGGATTTCAAACCTCTAGGCTACCACTGCTTCTACCACTACCATCACTAGGCTACCACCCAAATATTAAAAACGTATAACGTCTATTATACACAACAGGAACCACACATCTCTCCACAAATCTCAGAGTACAACAAATAAGAATATTGATTCAAGTATTAAGTAAACAATTACAATGCCCAGTGTATGGCAATAGGCCCACCACCATATTCATAGTGGGACGTACACGTTACTGGTGAAACGTGGGAGTGTACTACACTCCTGTGCTAACTTTTTCGGGGATTACAGGCGTGTTGTACTTAAATACACGAATGCAAAGGGACGTACCATGTACGAGTACCAACGAAAACAGATTTAAAAAAAAACATATGGACGTTTAAAAATCTCCTATAGGATGTTTTAAAATAACAAGAAAACTCACTCGCCGGCCGACCTGGATTGATACGAGTGTAACACATTGCCCCCCTTCCCTACGTTTGCTCAATCGCGCGCCAGATGCCGCGACACAAACACCACTTTACGCGTTACATTGAAACTGACTTTAGCTTGACGTAACTGTTGTAATATTGACTTATTTATTTCATTTCCTATTAATTACATACACATATCTTCAAGCCAGGTCCCTTACGGGGTAGACAGAGAGCACAGAGTGCTAAATATCATATTTATATTAATTTCATATTATATGTATATTATGTTTATAAACCTACTGTATATCGCCTTCCATTCCGTTCGGTTGATGCTCTTGAGAAAGCAGTTTTTGCGTTGGAACCAGAGACGCGTTGCGGCACTCCTTGGGACGGACCTGTGTCCAGGAGAGGTACGGTGCAGGCTGACGTGATGTTAAAGATTTTATTTAGGCACTTAGCTCGTTCCACATCGAACAGGTTTGTAGGAATTTAAATATTCAATGTTGTTCACGCAGAAACTGCAAAGGCTGAAGGTCAAAATATATAGCTTCACCGTTCGATCGGCAGTTACTCGTAAGTGAACTAATACAATTCGCTTCAACATAATTCATTAAGTGTACCATTTGAAAACTGTTTGTCCGATTGGAATTTTTTAGCATTGAATCGAGATTCTTGCTTGCTCGAGAGCAATTAGTTTGTTGCTGGTTTATCAAACATTGCGTTTGTATCGACAACACCGTGACAACTTTTAAATTTTTTAAATCTATTTTTAGTGCACGTAACCTAAAGTTTCAGGATCGCGATTGCATGAGGATTTCTTATGTTAGATATGCTCTAGTAATAAAAAGGGTCGTGTAGTAAAGGTGGATTGGAACATAACGAACTTTGAATTTCAGCTCCGCCCCTTTTTTGGTCTTCTTATAATAATAAAATATTAAAAACAACAGTAAAAGCGATTACGTAGGGATTTAAAAAATTAAAATCACGCCTATGATCCTCAAAGAGGTAGGTAGAGGAATGTAGTTCACGCCCATGTTTCACCAGTTACGTTTAGGTACGTCCCGCTAGGTGGTGAACCTATTGCCATACTCCGGGCCACTAGTCCTACTAATATTATAAATGCGAAAGTTTGTGAGTATGTATGTATGTTTGTTACACTTTCACGAAAATATTACCGAATCGATTACGATGAAATTTAGTATGTAGG
>DWFO01002526.1:0-13586 GCA_018246595.1 Mimoniades nurscia nurscia | reverse complement strand
TAGTGTTCGACCCGGGAATCGAACCCGGGACCTCCCGATCGGCAGTCGCACTTGCAACGAACACGACCAACGAGGCAGTCATTTAATATTCTTTTTAATTATTTACGCAGCGCTCCTCTGTACATAAAAGAGTATGTACATATGTACATAGTTTACAGATAACGGTTACACAGCTGTCGGGAGATGACGGAACTCCGACATTATTTTCAATTAGAATACAATTAGTAAATTAGAATAATAGAATTTTCATGTAGGATAGAGTTTATTTATAACATTGGAAATGTTGCTTGTATTATTTATTATTATTCATTAAAATAAATCTTCGAATTTTCATAGCACCACAATTATTTCATATGTACAATTCTTTGTGGTTTAAAATATCGTCTTGTATTATGTATATAACCAATAATGTGTATAAGACACTACATGCATCATATATTAAGTTTAAAAAACTTCGTTGACTGCATCGTTGGTCGTGTTAGTTTTAAGAGCGACTGCCAATCAAGGGGTCCTGTGTTCAATTCGCGGGCCGGGCACTATAAGATTTTTCTAATTTAGATTTTCTAACAGTGGCTCGGAGTCTGGTTGCGCGCCTGGTTTATAGCAATAGGCTCACCACCTATTCCATATTGAGTCGTGGAAGTGTACTACACTCCTCTGCCTAACTTTCGGGGATTACAGGCGTGATGTTACGTAAAGGTTGAAAAAAAACATATCCTAGTGATTCCAATACAGCATTCCGTACCACAAAGACAACGGCAACTTGTCCTGGTATATTGCATAGATCTAACTTAACGATTGGGAATAAAAAATCGTAACACTACGTCTGTAATCCACAAAGAGATATGCATAGGAGTGTACTACAATTAAGAGTATTTACCATACGTTTTTCCACGCTCCTAAGCTTGCTAGATCTGACTCGAGTTGTAAGGTTGTAAGGCTGCCAGAATCACAACTGTATTGATCGTTCATTCGATATTAAAAATTGACTGGTCGCTAACTAGGCTGGACTAGTAACTGGAGGGCTTCTGAATGACATATTTGTTTAAATACATATATAATTACTTGGAAAATTTTACATCTAAACAAAGCAATTAGCCATGTTTACACACATCACACAAATATGTTTCTGGTTGGGCATTGAATCTATGACACAACCCGCACCGCGCTACTAGAGCCATTAACCACTCCACCAATAGGACGTCATAAACGCACAATTGCATTATTCTAGCAGATGGTTAACTACTGCCGATGCCACGAATCAATAAATTCTACGCGTTTTATTGCGGCGAGCGAGGACCAAAACGTCGTAAGCGCGCTATACCTCAGAACAAACATCAATTATTTACAATGATTAATTAGCCGGCGTTAGAGAAATAGCAGGAATCACTTAGTTCCGTGCGTTGGACACGTTTATTAATATACTTTTATTGGTGGGGCATTTGGGTTCCATCTCGCGTTTATTTATTAAGCTATTTATATATTTAAAGACACGACAACCGACCACCATAAGCTGAATACTTAACGTGACGTAACGTCCTCCCGTAATCCCCGAAGAGACAGGCAGAGGAGTGTAGCACACTCCCATTATTCCACTCTTAGAATTAGAGGCCTAAGGCCATAGTCTCTATAATAATATTAATATAATATTAATACAAACTCCAATGAACATGGTTATTATCATAATTATCATCAAAATTCTATCATTCTTCTGTTGGAGATAATTCTTCACGTAGAATGTGAAGGGTTAACGCCGCAATACGCCACGCAGGTTAAGTGTATTCGTACGTTGAAACATGTCAACATAATGTATTTACTCGTCTTATAGAACATTATTTATTTATTCATTCGGTAATCCAACCACGTCACATACAATATTAGTACATAATTTAATAGTAATACTATGGCCAATACTGATTATCTACATTATAAAAACCTTAAGGTATACAAGTCTCCTCTTATAGAATTGAGTAATAAAAATCATAGATGTACATAAATGTGAATATTAATGGAGTAATGCCAACCCCCTGGAAGTTCCCGTACGATGGATGCCCTGCAATTTCGTCAAGAGTAAGTTCACCTCAAGTTCTTGATGTCATTTAGATCTTCAATATTTAAGTATAAATATATGAGTATACTCATTGGTTTTAACTTTAACTATTTGAAAACTATCTTAGCAAATTTCTCCTCCCTCCATCGCAATATTTCCTATCTGAATTGACCCTAAATTTCATTGATTCCCACTCCCATCCAAAGGGTTTTTATTTTTTTGTTATCTGAGTCTTTTTGTTATCTGAGTCCTTTTTATTATATCAATCCTTTCTTTATTAGAGTCCTTTTGTTATTGCTACCACTTCGTGTTATTAAATAAACAGTGTTTGTACTATAAGTCGTATTACAGCATTTGTGAACTACATTACGTTGAAAACTCTAACAGCTACAATTTTAATTTATTTATGCGAAGAGAGAAGCGAATGAAAAGGAAAAAGTCACTAGCTCGTTGCCGCGTACGATAATGTTCTTTAAACTATAATGTTGTTTGCAAGCGCGACTGCCGATCGGGCACGACTGGATTTTTCAAATTTAGGTTTTCTATTAGTGGCCCGGAGTCGAAATTGACCAAAAATAGGTTGGAAAAATATGCGGAACCAGTAACCCAACTTCGTACTCCAGACAATCCATCAAATAAACAAAACGGGAATTCCCCGGTCGTATTTCTAAAATCTATAAACGTAGAAACGGACACAAAATTCTTGAAACATATTTAAATTACATGGCTATTGTATCTTGATTTCTTTATTTTTGTATTATAACATTTTGCACCTACGATTGTGACCCCGAAGGAGGTAATATCTGCAAAAACATTTGACATCGTATCACCAAAATCGCAAGAGTGAGCGAAATGGACAGTTCTGGAACCTGGAACAGAAGTACCTTACCGTACCACATTCATAACTGGTGAAAATATTGAATGACCAAGTTAAGAAAACCATCCCTAATACCATCAGGTGGCCCGGCGGCCTGACAATCTTAAGCATAAAAAACACACCTGGCCGCCTAAGGCTTTAACTTAGTCATGTTTGTAGAAAAAGACCGCACCGTACAGTAAAAAAACACATTGGTACTTAACTCAATCGGCCATTTTAATCGAAAAACTTGGATGTTTGTGTCAATGATATTTCGAATGTAACGAGGCGTTGAGAATTAGGGCGAGAACACATTTGGAAAAAATTAATGGATTTTTAAGAAACGTAGAATTCGTTTCTACGGTAATTTTTATGTGTGAATCGCTTGTAATTTCCAATGGCACATTAACTGTTATTACTACCGCTGCGCGGGTCGTAGGTTTAGTTCGCAGCAATGGCAAAACGTTTCAAGGTCTAAATTATACTTGTAATTGTATATATAATTATATTTGTAAGCTTGTTTCTGTGCGTGTACATGTACCTATTATTTTTTAAATGTCAGGTCATAGATCATAGATCATGTTCTCAATACTCGATAGGTATATAAATTATATATAAAATACAAAATAAAGTCTAATTTTTGATTAATTGACCAATAATTGTAAAAATATAATATTTTATTTTCGATTTTGTTGAAGTCGTTGATTAATTAGAAGCCAGGTGTAATCTGGTGCGTGTAAGACGAGAGTGATGAATGTGCTCGCAAGGGACCTGGCGTGAAGACATGTATGTATGTAATCTGGTTAAACATTGTTAACAACTGTCACAGAAACTGAACTCCCAGCAGATGGGTTGACGGACTTATACTTCCACCGACCACCCTGGAACAGCACGGACGCGCCTCGCTCGCCCCAGTGACGACTAGATACGTTTCTCCAGTAACAGAGTGTTAAGATGCAATTAAAAAGAGCAGCAATCCAGCAGGCACACGTCACAAGACACCACCGCCGCTCGTAAACACCTGCAAACAACAACAGTTCGTATCAGTTAAAACAATCATTAAAAGTTGTAAACATTCATATCAGTCTAGTATTAATAATTATTCACGATGTTAAATTAGGTTCAATTTAAGCTGGGCCTTGGCTACATGAGGAAAATTTTGGTAAACCCAATCCCCGATATCCATGCGGACGGTGTCGCGGGCAACAAATCGTATACAATATATGAACGGATAAGTTCACAGACACATCATGTATATAGAGAAATAAAGGTCCATTCAGATAGTTCAAGTAACCCCGAAGACTAACACATAGAATGCGTTTTTATTTTAATTATTAAAAAAAGCGAGCGGCGTTAACTAACCGAATTCATACTATTGTCAGCTCATGAATAGGGGGCAACAAACATTCACGTGACCAGCGTATTATAACCTTTACACTACTATACAAACACCCCAATACCATCCAATATCGCATACATGCAAGGGGCGGGGGAGGTCTCGTGTGACTGGTGCCTGCACGCACGTTATGGGATTTATAAGTGACTGAAGATCTTTGTTCAGGTAAAGTGTATCGTTTTCGTGTAAAACTAATATCTTTTAGTGGGTTTGCGTATGATTTAAACGTTTACAAGCATTGATATTGTATTTGAATTTGTATTTAATTGTATTTGATAATGTATTGATATTGCATTGATATTGTATTTAATTGTATTTGAATTTTTACTATATTTTGTGCCAACCACAGTCTCAGTAATAGAGGCTTAGATGGTGGTCGGGATTTAGATAATCAATTCAATGTGTTGGAAGAGTACGATTTATTTAGAATTACCGTTTTACGGAAGTTTAACATTTCGTAAATAAATATGTCAACTAATACCTATATAATAGAATGTTATGAAAAAGTCATTGAATTGAAGAGTTCTAATTGAAAAATACATATTTTCTTTTGATGTATCGAAAAATAATAGTGAACTTGATGGTGACCTTCGGTGGAATATTGAATCTTACTATGTTGAATTTTACAATATAAATTTTACATATTTGATTTCCTGGCGAAAAGATATTTAAAAAAATATACTTAGACACTTCTTCTCATTTCTATTATTGTTACTCCTATCCCTTATTTATGACATTTTCTGTTTAAAGACAAAATGTTTATGCAAAATCATAATTATGTAATCGTAATTCTAGTCGCGGTCAGTCAATATTTCTGCTAGTCGAGCACTTATTGAGCTATAACCTACCATATCTACAAACCGGCACACGAATACATTGACATGTATGAACATTGACATGTATGTTTAAGTTCAGCTGCAGACATTCGGCAGAAAAATTAACATAGAGATGTTAATTACGGCTGTATGTGGAGATGTCCTTGAATAGTTTTATTAATATCTCTAAATTAATCGTCATTAATTTATAATCACAGTTGCGTATATCGTCGTAATTGCCGACACCCATGGCCAATTTATTAATATTGTATAAATGAATATCGTTAGGGCAATATTGATTGCTACTAAGTAAAATTATATATGATTGTTTGGTTTCTATGTAAACAAAACAATGGCAAAAGTGTTTTCACTTATAATCTGTCGCCATTTTATTGTTACAACCGAACTAATATAGAGTTTTAATCTAACCCAGTTCTTATAATATTCAAACATTCGTGGCTCTTTAATCTGTGCAAGATTAAAACTCCACGAAGACAGATTAAAAAGAGAATCTCTGACACAATACTTCGAAATTCAAACCTGACAGATTCAACAGATAGCTGCCTTAGTTTCGAATTTCGAATATTCAAACTCGGAACAGCTTTGAATCAGATCTAAGCTCTGATTCTTTGTTCGATAGAGATTCTTTTATGAAAATATTTGAATTTTAACCAAATTTCCATTTACACTACATAACATACTCAATTGGCCTGTATTACAAACGCATAGGTCATATTTTGGTGTGATGCGTCACTTACGGAATGCATGAGTAACTTTGCAAATATGTAAACATAGCTATATTACTTTTAGTGCAATAAATTGGCTTTAAATCTTATTGCAACGGATTAAAGCTCAGTTTTGCTTGGTAATGACTTTGTGAAAGGAAAATGAAACTTGGCATTAGAATTGGAAGCGTTACGTCCTATTGTCGACGCTAATCCCGAGAGAATAGTATTTTTTTTTATTTTTTTTAAACAGCAGAGCCTTTTGTGCTGATTCGCACATTTTGAAACTCAATACGCTCGCCGAATTCTTCAATGAAGGATGTTTTTGTGAAACCAAATTGAATTTTGAAATTACCCAAAGTAAGATTTATTATAGTTTTTTTTCACTTCACAAAGATGCGTTGCCAGAGCTCTATTTTTACCATCATAGAACCGAAAATCCGCTAAATTACACGCCATTACAAATGCAACGACTATTACGATGGTATTGACGGGTGGTTGAAAAAAGAATGTTCTTGTATTGAACTAACTGTTCGGTTACGGGTGTGTTCAATGAGGGTATGAAAAGATCTATTTTATAATATTACATGGCAGCGGACGTAGGCGGCCACCTGCGCTCTGCCTCTGCATTAGATAAAATAAAGCAACGTCTGTTACATAATCTACGTGGATTTTACTATATACTATAACAGTATACTATAACACATTAAGGCAATATCCCCCTGAACGTATTCCTATTCGTGAGGCCTTATTCAATAAACCTTGGGACACTGCAGGCAGCTATCCGATTTCATAGTATTTGCTATAATTTGTGATGAAAAAGAATAATGTATCAAGCAGAAGGAAATATTACAGAATGTTGACGAATTCCCGGATCAGGACAAAAGGCATTTTAAATTTTTTAGATCACTATTTATGGTGCCAGAACTACACGTAGCTATAAACAGACGTGACTTAATTCATTGATCTCAACCCCATCTTGGCCATCGGCAGCATTGTCGATTAAAAAGGTTTCAGTGTCCCGTAAAAAAGTTTAAGGCTACCCCTACTACTTATTCAAAACTTGAAATAAAATAAGATAATTTTATGAATTCGAAATGAACAAGATTTTAACGCATTTTCTTAATAGTACCTACCCATGCAAATTATCTCACAGCCATTCAAAGTCAATGAAGTATCTACTGCAGTTACAAAGCCTTCCAACCCCATTATCGGACACTTCTGTATTAAGCAAATAAAAAATATTAACGTTTAAGACGATCTTTCTTTTTAATTTGCATTTTTAATAGCGTCCACCATTGTACTTAGAGATCGGAGCTAATAACATTTCAAATAAGGAAATTGCTTGTCAATATATAAAATATGCTCGTGTGTCCGTTTAATGATGGCGGATAATTAACGGCTGGTGATTGTAATAGCTTTTATATTTATTAGCTATTTGTAGACGACCTGCGCTGCTGACGTGGCCCGTATTGTTTATTGGGCAACGAACGAGAGGCGCCAGCGAATGTTTTGGCTGCGGGCAAGATATTCTTGAAGCTACAGTGAGTGGACAGTTATCTCTACACTTGAATAACATAGATTGCATTTGAAAGTAACATTGTCGAATAACGAAAATCGAATCAAAAACGAAACAGTCGTCAATATAAAAGCACAATATAAAAGCTGGGCTTCGTGCTAACATATTCTTGGAGTACTGACGTATCTGTCAGTGGAGTTTGAGATACAGTGGTCGTTTACTTAGTCGACTTCGTTTACTATGTGTTGGTTTCTTGATAAGATGTTTAGAGGTCTTAAGTTCTGTGATCTATTCCAGACATGTATTTGTGTTATGAACACGAGCATGTATAATGCTGGGTCTAACATTTTGCCTTTAAAATGTATTTTCAAATATACTGATACTGTGTGATTTCTATCTGTGATTTCTAACATTAATTATGTCTGTATTTTATAATAAAAAAAACATTCAAATTTGGTTCAATTACACTACAGAAATAAAACACAATATATAGATATATAGACATATAGACAGATATATTTAAAAAAAAGAACACAATTAGATTGATAATTACAATTGTCGTTGCCATATCGCTCACACGGCTGCAGTGCAACCGCCGCTCTAACACACTGCTTGTTTTGACATTTATGACATTCACTCACAGCGCTTATATGAACTCATTTTCTTGGCTTCGCTGCTTTAAGGGTAGGTATACACGAAGCGCCACTGACTCTATAATCCGAACCGAATTAATCCTTGTATTAAATTCGCCCGCTGTTTGCACGTTTAATGGCTCTACATTTAGTTATTTATCAGTAATAACTTTCTCAGTTATGATGATCAGTTTATCAATTTACTTTAGTTTGATTTATATAGAATTATTTACACCAAATTATGGCATATTAGCATATTCACTTATGGCATATTAACACCTGTCACCTGAGTCAAAACACTGTTATCACCTTATGTGTATACTTGTAGGTGCTATTATATGTTTCATTTCATTTGACACACGAATCAAATTGGCCGAATAATTATCTTAAATGTCACTTTTTTTATATAATAATTATCTTAAATGTCACATTATATTTTTTTAATGTACATATTCGAATAATTTTTTTACTTAATCATTACCAGCTCTTTATCACCAGAATGCACATCGCCTGATTTAAATTCAAACATTCATGTTTTGTCATTACCATAATCAAATCATCATGATCCATCATTTTATCATTTCTCTGTTTGACACGGATCTCTTCTCAGAATGAGAAAGGTAAGGTCCACAGTCTTCACGCGGCCAAGAAGTGCGAGTTGGCAGATTTAAAAAACATTGTTAGGTAAAGAACATTATGGGGAGTTCTAAGGTTTGCGGGTTTCCTCGGAATGTTTTAATTCATCGCTAGAGCAAGTGATGTTTTTTCTTAAAAAGCGCATAATGTTAAAGAAGTCCGCGCCCAAATTTAAACTCCTCGGCTCTTGGAGTGGGAGCCAACATCTTAAAACAGTCGCATATATTTGTATTAATCGCACTGAATAAAGACTTGTGACAGCAATCCAGCGAAAGCCCGTGAGTGCTGTGACTGCGCCATCACTCTGTACTCCGCCGCATTTCAACTCGAGTTCAGTTCTCACGTCGTTAGAATTTTATTCAGAAATTAAACGAACATAACATAAAAAGGATATTTTCCGTTCCCCACACAACCGCCATTATCTCCTCAGCGAAGGAATCCTATTGATCGGTATGTTCCCATGGGTCCATTCATTAAAATTAATACAATACTCTCGCCCTTATTACGTACTAGTAAGGCTTAATTTGGAAACACGATGCTTCAAAATTATTATTAATGAACGAGAATACTCTAGAAGCCAATTGACAAGATCGTGACAACGCTTTCTCCTGTCTCTTTTGTGTGGACAAAATGGCGAGCTGGTCTTTCTTTTGTATTAAGGGGGAATACCAAAGTGATAGGCTGAAATATGAAATATTTGTTGAGATTTTTTTTTAAATGGCTGGATCAAATTATTTCAAATTTGGTTTTTGTTTTTAATTTATTTTAAGTACATTTTATTAAGATTTAAAATTCAAATAGATTATTAAATTATAATATTATAGCTATTGCAGCATAGTAGGAAATTAGAAAATTTGGATAAGAACAAAAATGGCGGTCATAAAAAAAAACTAATTTTACACTAAAATTTTGCAGTAAATTTTTATTAAAAAAAAACTAAACAATTTAAAAAAATACTCTATGATGCGACGATAGCGATAAGTTTTCTGAAGAATATCCTTCTTAAGTGAAGTCGATCGGACAAAATTTGACAGTGTTATGCTTTCAACCTTGTGAAAACGCACAATTTCGAGAAAAACGCGTTTAATTGAGAGTATATAAAGAATTTAATGATATAACTTACAATTAGTCTGCTATCCCTGTTCTATACAGGAGCTCGTTTGCGTCCAGCAATATCATATCCTCGGCCTGAAGTCGGTATGTAGCACTCAAGCATCCCTCGTACGTGTTTGCTGCCGAGTAGCGATCGGCGTCCTCGATTCGTTTTCAGTCGATTTCGTGGAAACAATTGGAAAGTTTCTCTCCTATGAAAAAGTCCTCAATAACATCAAAATAAGGTATTAGGTTAAGGTATCAAGATGCACTAAAAATCATGAGGAAACTTACAAGCGAGTAGTATTTCTCGATTAAGTTCTCCAGGTGCGCTAAGTCCGCCGAGACACCTAAGCGATGAGCATACTAACCTCCGTTGTAGCATACTAATTTAAGTTGTAGCATACTAGCTTAAGTTGTAACATACTAACTTAACTCCGATGTAGCATACTAACTTAAGAAGCTGCCCGCGCTTTATTAAAATGAGGCAGAATTTCAGGCAGAGACCACCTGATGCCTTATGTTGGCGACATCAGCTCGCTATCCTCCGCTTACCACCTCCTAAGTATTAATATGAAACAGAGCAACCTCTTAACATGAGATTCACTGCATAACAGTTGACAACGTCTGTATCATGAAATGTTATTTAAATTACACATCACTAAAAACTGCTATTCCATGTTCTAAGCAATTTCTGAGTAACACTTGTTCGTTGTATGTAACATTTTGGAAGACAAAAATGTATAAAACACCCGTCACACGATTCTCTTGTCGCTGTTTTAGTAAGCCGATAAAGGATACGTCAGTGTCAGATACAATTAAGACGGAAGTGACTAAACTACAGTGACGTCACAATATTCTGAAATAACTGAAATGAATAAGGTCATGGATAAATACTTGTTTGTTGAATACGAGTAGGTACCTACTCGTCATTTGTCTAGGGGTTACATTTTCTACACATATAATGTTAAATATTCATGTATACTGTTTATCAGCTGTACTTACTATACTCGTAGCACATGTTTTTCCTAATTCAAGATTAGAATGTTATGTGTGAAAAAAGCAAATTTTCAATGTCACTTCTTTCCGCATAATTTGAAGACCTAAAAATTATTCTTCTACCAACCAATAAGGATTTAAATTGGTAACATAATTTTTTTTGCCTCCATATATAAATAATAGCGCTTTTTATGTCGGACCAATAGCGGACCAATCACATGGCCTGTCTGCTAAACTATGCACATGACGCATTAAAGAAGAGTATATAGAAATGTCTCTACAATGATCGTAACGAAAATGGAAGAGCGCTGTGTGATACTGGATCGGGCGTATACATTGCATCAAAAGATTACCAAAATATTCAAATTCATCTTTGAATCGATTAAACATTCTAAAACCCTACAATCGAAAGATTAGACAGACGGTAGAGCACCATCCATATCATATAGACATTTCACTAAGCTTCCTGGCGGCGTCTATTTTTATATCTGGAATTACCTTGCTTCCATCAGGTGACATAGCAGTCAAAAATACATAGGAATCTAAGTAGTAGTCCGTGTATAATCTGTATATCAACGTCCCGTGTCTCTGAAGCTATGAGAACACACGGACATTCACAGATTTAGAACAGGTAGTTTATTTAATCCATCATACAAATTCCATCTGCCGAGCTAGAATTGGACTCACAAACCGCAAACCGTTCATTATGTTACGTGTACATATATACTAATTAAATAACAGTATTTTGTTACACTTTTTATAGTACCCTCGACATTCCGTGCTCTGCTGGTTTTGTGTATCCTAAGTCAGAGGAAAGAAAATATCACCTATGTGTTTTGTTTTCCGTTCGAGTTAGTGCGCTGCGCGGCCGCGGCTGTTGACGAATGTCGCACGTCCCGCGAGCGTTACGACTCTACAGCGTGTTTGGAAAATAAACACACAATGTTTAAATGCGTATGTTGTTTTCGCCCACAATTAGTAACTTCACGTTCTTTGACAGGTGGAAAGGATCGGTTGTAACTTACTAATGCTATTCGCCACCTCGCGACGAGTGGGCCATCGAAGGCTGGTAATCCGTTTAGCTGCCAATGAGTGCGGGGAGAGTGAAATGAATTATCCTAGCCTGTAGCAGAATATAGCCAGTACCGGGATCTACATCAAGTAGCGCTCTGACCAATTGACCAAGTAATACTTATAATAATTCCCCAAGCCTTAAAATGAAATATGTATATTTGAACTATAAACATTGACATATACATATATTGCCTCGCACGCATAGTTGCCGCCTCTATAATATTAAAACTCTAATTGTTAAAACGACGTTGAAATTGGAACACCCTGTTAATTTGTGACATGTTGAGGGTGGTCTGTTTTTTTGTTTTATTGCCATAATCTCATTTGTTGCCTTTTCAAATTCACCTCCAACCGAAAACAAGTGGAATGGCCAAGCGTGATCTGTAACTTATATGTTACTACAAATAAAATTCATTTATTTTTCTCTAACAGGATATATGCTGAAATATTTGAAAATTAATAACAGTAGGTAATAGTTAATATCTTGGGACAACTCACACACGGCCTGATCTCACACACTTAAACAGAGTTGTTGTACACATAGGTCATAACTTACACATAAATTTATAAATCTCTACATGCATACAAAACTACGAGTATATACCTACATACATACAAAACTATAGACAAACAACTATCACTAAGAACATTAGAAATACATATTTAACGTAACTGGACATTGAATAGAACATTTGATTTTGCAACCAGTCAATAATGCGTAATGCTGCATTATAATGAGCAGTTTTAAATCTGGTAACACGAAATGAATCCTGGGAAAAATGAAACATTTCGACATTTCACTATTTAGAATTTTAAAATTGACTAATTTTAAAATTAGTCAATTTAAATCTAACACTTTGAAATAAATATTTAAAGCATATAGTTATTAAAAATTTCCAAGCAAAAGCCCGCGGATCCCAATGCCTCGACTACTTAAGATTAGTAATTAAACAACATTCATTTTCACTGTTGACAGAGGCACGTTCGTTTCTTTTATTCAACGTTTCATATCTACGCCATAAACTGGGATTGACAGACAAATAACGAAAATTTTTGTTTTGTGTATCGACAACCATCTCTGAGAGTGTCACAGTTTTTGTTCCTATACATTACTGCAGCGCGTCGGCTGATCCATGCTCTTGTAGGTTCTGTGCCATTATGCAGAAGTATGCCGCTCGTTTGCGACAATTATAGCAACAGGGGACCGCAAGTCTTGATTGCTACATTCGAAGGCACTAGATGTAGGTACACTTGGGATAAAATAAAAAAAGTAATATTAAAAACAGTGATAAGCTACCTATATGTGTAGTGACTGTTGGTTTGAGGTTACATTTAGTCATTTTGTATGTGTGAGACAACTACCAACATAAATCATAGTACGCTTTCAGGCTTCTCCAAAAATGTGGTCAAATTTACCAAATAACTTCTGACATAATCTGACCAAAAAATTGTATTTGGATTGCTCGTCAGACCCGAAAACTTGGCATAAGTCTTCAGGAGCAGTGCATCCTCCCCATATGTAATATCAAGTGGTCAGATCTATGCGCTGTTATTATATATTGAACACTTTAAGGAATCCATAAGAAGACTCCGTCTCAGTGCGTCTCTATTCCTAGGAATGAATCGCCCTGGTGGCTTAATCAAGCTGCAGTGAAAATCAACAGTGGCCAATCTGTTTGTTTCGGTTCAAACAACAAACAAATACATATTGTATTTTTTTTCATAATTTCCCACTTAACATTTTTATGCAGTTATTTACAAAATGCTTTCTTATAAAAACTAAAAGCAGTTC
>DWFO01002525.1:0-13586 GCA_018246595.1 Mimoniades nurscia nurscia | reverse complement strand
CACTAAGTACAGTTTATGTAGATAATATTTGGTCTTTGAATGATCCACGCAGGCGGAGCCGCGGGCGACCGCTAGTAGTAGATACAAGTAAACAATGGTGTAGCGTGGGTTTCAGCTGGACGAATTGCTACTTGGAATGATTTGATTTGATGACCTTCTGTTTATATATATGTGTATATGTCTGGATCCCTCGTATCATTGGAATAAGGTTGTAAATGGAATTTTAGTACCTACTTCGGTAATATATGCAAAACCTGTTTCTATTTTGTTACCTTGCAATTTAATGGCTGGTTTTTATTAATTCTGCGAAACGGATATAAACAGAGAATAGCGGAAATTTAATATGAAATTTCCAACCAAGAATACGTGAATAAACGTGTACGAGTATTCATGCCACGTGCGTGATACGCTTATCACCTTATTTACCGAACATACGGTTGGGTATTTTATAATATACAGCATGTTTGTATTACTAGCACTATGTATTGCATAAGGCTCTAATAGCCAACCATTTTTACTGTACAGAAAAAACGAGCTCGTTAAGCGCCAATCTTATTTGGAGAGCGCTGAAGGATACTTCACCTTTAAGATTTTATACCGCCTTGAAAATCTCAGTAATGATACTCAAGAAGACCACGTCTATGGCTAATTTAGTGTTTCCTTTTCTATTATACGAATCTCTTAATTTCAGTTGCTCTCGAGCTCCTGATGCTTCGAGAAGTTTTCACGGCTTGCTTTCTCAAGTACTGCCTGAAAATATAGGATTTTTTTCGCCTCTTTCTTATCGTTGTCCTGTTAGAACATTGTTATCCTCTCAGAATTAGAGGATTCAGGTCATAGTGCACCACGCTGGCCAAGTGCGGGTTAGCAGATTATACACGTCTTAGAGAATTTTTATTTTTTGAGATTTCTAAGGTATGCAGGTTTCCTCACTATGTTTTCCTTCACTGTTATAGCAAGTGATATTTAAACTTAAAACGCAAATTTTTAATAGGTGCGTGCTAGAATTTGAACCCGGTCTCCCGGAGTGAGAAGTCGAATTTCAAACCACTATGCCGTCACTGCTTTGGATTTAGTTAACCTAAAAATACTGCGCCGCTACGAAGAGAGATACCTATTACATATTCGTCTTCATAATGCTTCTTCAGCAAAATTATTATTAAGCTTATTAAAAACAAAAATGTCAATAAAATCTTTTGATGAGAGTATAATTTTGTATATAGTTTAAAACTTTTTTTTTTAAATATTTATTTGTATGAACGCCAATTGATTCAAAGCTAACACAATAATGTTACAAGTACCATTTTCCCGTGCAATGGAATCACCCCAGAGAGAATAGTCTATTGATTGTTTCGTACGGAACTAGCATTCCTAACAACCAATTTGCCGGTTCAATGTATTGCAAAATAGCTGTCGCACGGCTCCAGACTGCACATGTAGGTACAGGGCCGGGGGGCGTTTGGAATTTCTCCAATGGACATAACATTGACTACGCTTACGTTTCATAAGCAATAAATATGTTGTATAGCGGTTTTTGAAGGTTGTACTAATTCAAATGTTGAATAAACATTCACTCATTTATTACTGGACTATTGTTATTATTAATTTACTGTATTTATTATCGTAGTTGCGTAGTCCTTTGCATACCCATCCAGGGAATGTTATGTTATTTATTAGAAATTCTATAAAAACTTCAATTTTCTCTCACTACCTCATGTATTTTTGAATAGCTAAATCTTATTTGCATATTGCATGAGACAATACCCGACCGTGCATCTACATTGTTAATGCAATTTATGCAATAAGGTTCCCAGAGCTTCGTACAAAATGCACACACGGGAACAAAGTTACATATTATCGTCGCTATTTTTGTTTTAAGGAACTTCATTTTGTTTCAGTTTTCCATTTAAGTTGAAGACTTCCTTACATACGGTTCAATTTAAAGATAGGTTATCAAATTAGGTACTTATTTTTTATTCTCTTAAAATTTGCTCGTGGGCCCTTTTTTATATTGTACTTCTGATAACTCTGGAATTAATGTCATCACGCTATCTGAGTGAAGGTGAAAAACGTAGGTGTGCATCAACAGCAGTTACTCGTGAACAAGACGCTGCTAAAATCATTAAACACAGTTCCTTCACCATATTATGTTTGACGGAAATGACGCTTCTAATAAAGTTGAGCATATTACGTGCAACATAATATATTTAACAGGACCCAGCAACAATATATCTAATTAATTACTACAATATCGTATACGGTGAAGGCACGACTGCGAAACTAAGTTGTATTAATAACTTTCTTGACAAAAGCAACGAACACATTATGAAGCAATATGTACAACACCAGTACTTCGAATGTCACGAAAAATGTTTACAATGAATTTGTGCAACGATTATTTTACTTCAACGTCTCGATCCCGGCCTATTGTGCTTAGGATCCATGATTCAATTCTTACTCGGAGCACTTTAATAATCAATTTTAGTTCAAGTTATTTAATATATAACTTTTCTGTGAATATCTGCATGAGAATAACTACATTGGAAATCTTAATACAGATTCTGTAAAAACAATAAGTGTAGAGTTTTTTAATTACCTTTATTAATTTAAATATTTTTAAATTACCTGCACCAAAATAGATTGACATATTTTAGCTAAGGAATATTTGCAAATTGTAGTGAACATTAATATTCAGAAAGCTTATATAATCATGCATATATTCCTACTTCTATAACTCAAGACAGTTCTACTAAGTACCTTTTTACAGGCATAAATAAACTTACTCCGTTTTGTTTGCAGAGCAATTTTCCACAGTGTTCTTAGCTGTAACTGAGTTTACTCCAATGCGTTGATAAATTGAGTAATTAATCTACACGGAGGTAATCCCTACAAAAAGAACGAAAACTAGTTACATTACGTTCGCAGTGCAAGTATTTACAATTCGTTCTATTTTAACAGCTGTAACATATTGTTCTTTATTGTCATTATTCCACATGCCTTTCACCGTCCGTGTCTTTCTCCTTCTCGTTCTCCTTCTTACATTTGTCGTCCATTATTAGAGGTGAAAGTTGGCTTGGTAACATTATTACGACAACCCCTTTGAATCTTTATGATGCGACCTGTACATATCTTAATGGTGTTAATTTGATAATTTCACACGGTGTTTCTAAACATATTTATAAGAGATTGACTTATGATTATCAGATTTGGATAAGTCTATACAGCACAAGGGTGGTTTCATACCTTTATCGCTGTCTACAGACAATTGTTAATGTCCATTTTTTGTACTCTATAATTATTTTATATAATTTTTTTCTTAATGCCGGACTGTCATCTATCGTGGATACATAAATTCAGATTAAATGCAGCGTTTATATCGTCGTCAATGTCCTAGCACGGGTCACGCGTCTAAAAGAGAAGTTTATTACGCTAATCAAGCAGCACCTGCTCGTAACAGAGTTCACAAACGTTAGAGAAACTGTGGAGACTTTAGGGCATTAATATGTTTTCTCACATCACTTTTCACTATTATCACAGCAAGAGTTTCTACGAGTATAAAACTAAAAGAGCAATTTGACCATAGAAAAAGTATATTGAAAAAGTTTTGATTGCATCACAGCTTTTAAAAAAGACTACGATTCAAAGGAAATGCAGGTAAATTTTAAGACAAAAGAATAGTACGAAATGCCAATTACATTGTTGTTACACATAGTAAACATAAAAATAAATTATTTCCTTTTATCATAAACGTTTATTCTTCTTCTGCATATAAAATTATCAATGGTTTACACACAAAACTCTTCCGATAGATTCGTTGTACTTGTCACCTTACAATGTTTTTAAATCTCTTAATATCTGTCTATCATTTGAAGGAAACTTTACATTTCTTACTAGATTGCAGGAATATAAACTTTAAATCCCCTTGGTTTCCAACTTAAAGTTTATTATACAAAGTTGTTTGAGTAATACACGTACATAGATTAACTACGGCTACAAAGTCTTCAAAAGGCATGAATGTTACATTAAGGAAATGACTTTGAAATTTTTAATCTATTCGAGCACGGTTGTCAGTCAAGACACACTCGAACCCTCGGAATAGTGACTACGGAACGCGAAGGAAATTCCCTGAGCTCCCCTAGTAGAAGTTTTAATTGAATCTACCTTGCAGCGGCGATGAATACTTTTCTAATTATTCCAACAGTTAAACATGTTTTGTGGTGTGTCAAGAAGCAAAAGTAAACAAAAGTGAACATGGAACAATGCAAAGTTTCATTTAGTTCAACGATAAAGATACCGTTTAGATAAACGAAGTTACCAGAAATACACACGTATATTAATGATATTTAACACAAAACAAATTTTAAATTGATTCATTGGTGATTTGAATGATATTTAACAACGATCATTATCATTATCATTTTGTTTCATTGAATATTAAAAGATTCCTCGAAGATTAATGTAGACCTACCTTTATTATTTAATGTAATGAATTCAATTATCATTGATATAACAATAGAACTTTGCACAACAATTTAGGTCGCGACCTTATAAGTTAATTGAAATCGTTTCCAATTTTGCGAACACAGTTTACTCTTAATTAATGGCATTAAATATGAATGATCACTGCTTACAATCATCACAATTTATTTCCATTAAAATGGTTAATATCTATGTAAATTTAATCTGAATTTGATTATACCTAAAATGTTTCTAAATGACATGGAATAAAATAAATGGCTTTCAAAATATCTTTACACATTTTTTTATTATGAATAAAATCCTAATACCAAAGAGTGTACTAAATTACATGTCCCAAAGATGTTTTTGATTTTTGAATTTATTTCAACATAACCGAAATAGTATTAAAAGGTATGTTACAAGAGTTGGATATAAAATATTTTTTTGTGAATATTATTGAAATAAAAAACAACATTACGCCTGTCATCCCCCAAGAGTTACATTTACGTCCCATTATGGAATAGGTGGTGAGCCTATTGCCATATACGGGGCATATATCCAGACTCCGAGTAAACTTAACTAGTGAAATGTGGGAGACATTTCACTAGTTACGTTTACGTCCCATTATGGAATAGGTGGTGAGCCTATTGCCATATACGGGGCATATATCCAGACTCCGAGCCACCACTAGAAAATCTAAATTAGAAAATTTTGTAGTGCCCGACCCGGGAATCGTACCCAGAACCTCACGTTCGACAGTCGCGCTTGCAACCAACACGACCAACGAGGTAGTCTTATATAAATACAATTATGAATATAATTATATTCGTAATAACCGTAATTTGAAAAAGATTTTGAGGCATTGATTGAACAAAATTATTTAATGACAACAAAACGTCACAAAATTGAATAATGCATGACAAATATCAAACGACAGGTATATAAAAATACTTTAGACAATATTTCTTTTTAGATCTGAAAAAAAGAATAAAACAAAAAAATAACAAAAAATAACAACACTACTGTAATGAAACAACAAAAATATGCTACCTAATATACCAAAAAGAGAAATCGAAAAAACGAACCAAAACAAAACCACATCAATTATTATGAAACCGTAATGAATATAGCAAACCGTATATTTGTAGAATTGTGAGGTGTAAATGAAGCTATTCATTTTATGTGGTCGGTTAATGAAGCACTAGAGACCGCTAATTTGCTGAATTGTATGCAGTTAGGAAATTAAGGCGGAACTAGAAAGCACTTGGACACGCCGTTACTATGATAAGAGACTTTAATAAGATAGTTACAGAATATGTTCCCCTAAAGTAAGATTCAAAACGAATATGAGTTAAGAATAAAGCAGGGACACTTGAAATTTTAATTTTTACGTTCTCACCTACGATAACAATAAAAACACAGAAATAAAATAAGAGTTGTGTTACTGAATGATAAAGAAATAAGATATGTAAATATTGTTTATCTATTATATAGCTTAACAGCAGTGTTATATAGTATTGTTATATAGTAACTATAAGTGAGGTTCTGTGTGAACCTACCTTGAAGTCCGTGTATATTGTTCGTCAATATTTATGTATATGTATATTGATCTATTTGCTCTTACACATATTTATCTGGTTATAATTTGCAATGAAATTCAGTAGACGGCAAATCCCACAAAGTGCATACGCTTATGCGATATATGTACACGACATGAAAATACGTAAGCTAAATATATGTACATTTTAATGATTTGATCATATTTGTTTTTGGATATATTTAAGAATTCAAATAATTAGGTTTTGCAAATAAATAATTTTGCTAAGAATATAAGTAAGCTGTTACAGAATCCTACGCGTAAGACCGTTCTATTTTCTAAAACATTCCTGAAGCTGAACCTTAATGAAATTAGAATGCACATCGAGACACAGTGCAATCTCATCCCCCGCTTCGATACTATCGCTCGAACGTCGCAGTTAAAGCAATTTGCGCAGTGCTGCCATCTTTGTAATATTGTTTTAGCTTTAACTAACATATTACATGCAAGTAAATTATTGTAGAGAGAGTATAAAGGAAATTGATATTTTAATAAAAGAGTACTTTCTTCTTTTTAAAAGATTTTTTATTGATTCAAAGATTTATTGTCTGCTCATAAATTGTTCTTTGCGATAACAAAGTAAATTTACCTGTGTTTTTAATGCGGTTGCAGTTTTCAATGTTCATTTAGCAATGCCAATAGGCTTTTGCATGTGTGACCGCTGATGCAAAAAATTTACGAGGGTTTCTATCTTTCTCAAAGTGTGTTAAGTTGTCAATTCCGGCCTTTTTTTAACAGGTAACAATTGTTAACTTCGTCGGAATAAACTCTTGGCCTATATTTGAGTCAACACAATTATGCGAGGTGAACCATATTCACAGCGTCCCGAAGTTGAAAAAGAGACCAGATCCTAGCTATGGAGGTGTCAAAAAAACGTAGCGAATCTTATTCTATGTATTTAGGACCATAATATTGTAAGCATCATTGAATTTTTAACCTGTTTATTGTCATAAATTACTTTCTTTATATGTTAAAAATACACCCAATTAACGAACTACATTTTTACTATTCTAAAATATAATTAAGATATGGGATATTATTAAATACACCTGTATACAAAACACAATAGTAGGTAAATAGAAAATGCAACGCTATTTAATTAGGTACCTTACATAGTATTCAGGGTTTGAAGTTCATCAATTATAAACCTGCGAAATCTCCAACTGTATTCGGAATTAGAATAAAATATTCACGCGTAATTACATAACGTACGAGTGAACAAGATTAATTTGATTACCTCGGCTGCTCCAATCTTAGTACGCGAAAACGCGACGAAAGGCTCATCGGAAACTCTCAACCACGCGCCATTTATTCCAAAGAGACAAGAGCCATTTTTCTGTGGCACGCCAAAAATTTGCCGACTGAAACAGTGTAGGAAAATTGAACACTGCAAAATGGGATTAGAGACGGAATTTGGAGCGAGATTTTTATTTCATTGCAAATTTTCTAGATCTATGTGTTTTTGTGGAACTTAGTGAATGGTGTGTTTGTTCCCGTTGGCATCTATGTAACACTGTTCTGTAGGGAATATGGATTGAATGTAGCAAAAATTCTTTATCAATCGTAAAATTTGTAACCGCGGCTATTCATTGTTAAATATCTATAAAAGAATATGCTCGGAGTGGAGATTATGAGAAAAACCCCTAACCCCGTATTCGGCAGTGGAGTTAAGCTAATGATGATGATAATAAAAAAAGTATAAACATAAATGAGAAATACAAAGTCTAAACTAAATTTAGAATGTGGTGTACCTACTGTTAACAAGCATTGCTACACCGCTGAGGTCAGAATATCGGGTATACTGCATTTTGTCGTCATAAACGTCATTCAGCTATCCAAATATTCTTTTCGTATGGGAATGGATGTTGAGATGTTACCGTAGTGGTAGAAGCCTCGCTGTTGCCATTAGGTGCTCTACTTGCTAACAGGAATAGGTGATTTCGAATTTGAAAAACTCAATCTTTATTTCGACTTAAGACTACTAATGGTAATACCTGTATCAATTTATTGATGTCTTAATGTATACTTATAAATGATGCACTTGTTCATTATCCTTCCCTTATTAAAACAATCCGAGTACATTTTATATTTTGTTGTCATTTAGATGACTTTGAACATAAGCGTAAAGAAATTGTATCATTTCAAAAAATACCTTCCTTTTGCACTTCCTGCTGTTTTCTTAGTGCGTCCACCGCAAGCGTTGAAGCATAAATAATAAATAAAGCATTTATGAAAGAGTATAATATAAAAGGAAATTTGCATAATGACCGAGCTTATTTCTTACGTCATCTATTTAAATTGACTTGAAATAATACGCCTGGAGTAAATTGTGATGATAAATTTTTGAAATTGCAATTTTTGACACACTAGCCTTGTTTTATTTCATGTCGTCGTAATCTTAATAAAGCCAAATTAGATTTAACAACGATAATGCTGTCGAGGTAATGAACTGTATATAATCCGATGGTGATTTAGACGTTTAACTTTGTGGAACTCCATCGAGGCTGTATTAAAATTTTTCAGAATCAGTATCAAAATCTGCCAATTGCGAACTAATTGATCTTCATGACAATATTATGGGTAAGGAAACTCCAGGGTGCAGGTGCTGCCCGAATTGTTGACAGAATTGTTTCATAATCACTATATATATCTATATAATCACAAAAACCAAAATAATTTTTCTGAATAAATGACACACTCTGGTCATCGATTTAACGCTCATTTTAGAAAATTACATTACAATAGACAAGAGTTCTAGCCTGGTATGTACTTCATCTAATATTTCACGATTATAACGACCGAAATACTTTATGATAATGGACCCTGCTGCAAGTAAATCTTAGATGAAATTTGTGTAGATCGTACAACCTTGCCATTTGCAACATTGTGCAACATTGAAAACGCGTTGCCATCTCTTCGTACTAAGTTATATCGTCTTGCCATTGTTACCACAAAACGTTCCAACATCACTTATATCGATTCTTCAATCATGATTATTAGATTCTGTCCCATAAATAAAAGACATTCTCGGTCTCATTACAACATAGCCACGTGTTGCAGGTGAGCTCATTATTCACGGCTTAGACGCTCTCGTCTGACTCGACTGTCTTACGCGCGGATTTAAATAAGCTCGTGGATTTTCAGCAAACTAGAATTTTTTTTACGCTTCGTAGCGAACGGCGGTGTTGATCTTGATTTTCCGACTGCTGTGACTGCGTTAAGGTAGGTAACACGATGTTCCAACGTAATTCAGATAACTGTCTTTTATGGAATTATGAATGGATGACTGAATATTTTATATTTTTAAAAAACTTTATAAATTCCTTTTAGATGCATTCAATATATGGATAGTTTTTTTTTATATTGAAGTAGCAGACGAGCATGCAGTCCACCTGATGCTAAGTGGCTACTGCCGCCCATGGACATTTGTAATCGACCCCAGATAAGATTAGATACCTATCTCAGGTCGACCACAGATGCGCCGCTACCCCTAAGGACTAAGGTGGAATGCCTCGAAAAAGTATGTCAAACATCACCCTTCAACTCAGAACACAGCAGCGCTTAACATTGCTATTATAAGGCAGAAATAGGTGTGGCGGTGGTACCGCCGGAGTCGAATCACAGAAGGTTCTACCACCACAATTAAAAATCTATCTTAAAATATACCAAGCAAATATAATCGTTAAATATATAGCATTAAGCAAACGAAATTTCGTTGTCAAAATCCATTCAAAACGACTTGAAACTCCATTTGAACCGGACTAAAGCATCGGGAGTCCAATACCGACAATAAAAGCACTTGGAGCACCTCCAAATGGGAAAGACGGCGGAGGAGTACTTCGCCCGTTCGCCGAACAAGCACTTAAATGAACCGGTCACGATTAAAAGAAACTCTATAAATTGTTAACGTTTCATTCCTTGTAAGAGTGAAAATTGATAATTTTTAATCTATTCTCATCGAGTACAGCCACTATAACATGATGTATTATAAATAATTACCATTTACCACCGTATTAGTAATTAAACAACAAATAATTAAAGTTTTTGGTTTTGGTTTCTAAAATTTTTCGATTTTCCAATATATAAAACATAGATCTCACATGTCAAAGAGTAAAAGTTTTATCGAAATGGACCCTAGTTTTCTTTTAACTGTATTACAAAATTAAATGTCCCCCAATTATCATAGTATAAACAAAAACAAAAATTTGTTCAAATAGACAAGAGTTGATGAGATACAAGAATCGAAAAAACTTTTTATTTAGAAATTGGAAGGAGTACGTAATGCTTTCCATTTATCCAATCATTTTTTTCACTCAAGTAAAAACGAATTCAAGTATCTATTCAAGTAAGAACGAATCCTTACAGTGAAGACTGCTTGTCGATGGTACGTTATAGCGGTTGATTTTACTTTAATTTGAATATTTTTGAATATTCATAGAAGGGAATCGTTAAATCATTTTATGCAGTTAATTTTAAGTTAGTAACCGCTGCATATCGTAGACGTCTGTTATTACATTAATTCAGAGATGGTATTCTATTAATATAGAAACGACAATAGCTTCCGGAACAAATTCTGAATGCATAATTCTTTCAAACCTTATGGTAATAATGCAACAATGACCATACATACACGTACCATTGGTTCTAGACACATTACTTTTTAAGGGCTGATTGTCTATTCGAATCCACCAACTTATGGCATGCTACTTTTTTATTATTTATTTAAATTATATAACAGAAAATTTAAATAAGTAAAATCCATTAATACCCGATCAGGGATTTGAACCCAGAACCTCCCGATCAGTAGTTGCACTTGCAACCAACACGACTAAAGAGGCAATCGACAACTCTGGATCTTACGAGTATAACAAACCTCTGTGGAAACTGGTTAAATCTAGAAATGTTGTATTTTTCCACTTTGTAAACTAAACGGTTTACATAAACCGCTGCATAATTACATAGAATAATCCTTTCCAGGCTATGGTATCATACCTCTCAAGATACCGCCATCTCCAGCCACACACTGCACCCTTCATACTACGGTCGGATGCGTGGGAAACGAAGAGTGCACCGCCAAGAGTCACAGCATTATCAAGCTCCTCGGGCCCGTGCGAGATGTAATCGTGCGACCGGCGCGCCACCATTACAGACCCGGAGAAATTAGTGAGTAGACACAATTTAAGTCAGCACAATTAATTTTCATTCTAAAACAAGTGCTTATTTATAGCCAATTTTCGCTTTTAATAATCAAATTTGAATAATTTAAGTTGAAGAGTTTTTTAGCTTCTTGATAGAGCATTAAAGAAGGTATAGGCGTAAGTCAGTACAGTAAATTGATTGCCGCGACGTATGTAGCGCGACTATAATTATCCAGACAGTATAACCGATGAAATGGAGATAGAATGCTGATAGAATGTTGGATTTAAAAAAAGAAAACTGTTTGAATGGACGTAGACAGTGAGCTTTACTGTATGTATAGCTATCCTAGACATTGGCCGATACATTTAAATAGTCGTTACTTAATGCCATCAAAACCATATGTTTCATCTCAACAAAAAATTTTTAAAGGAGTTATTAGGATGTTTTATTAGTTGATTAACAAGAGTACAGCAAAATAAAAATGTTTGTAAGTAGAAAAAATTATATTTGATAAAGTTTGGAAACTGATCCGGCATCAATATTACATTTCTCAAGACGCTTCATTGAACCTGAACTTTAGCCCTGATTATATATAGTATGTACGCGGTATTAATAAAAATGTAATATAATATAATGCAATCCAATGTAATATACATAGTAATGAATGCGGATAAAATGTATATTGTATACAGTTGTCATCACAAAACCAAACGGAATAATTTACTAAGATTAATCGATCCGGAATAAATATGAAAAACCTTTATTCAAATTTTGTATTTCGAATGGGAATCAAAAGAATTTTAATGAACGACGAACGCCTGTTAACGCCTCCACAAAATACAGGTATGAAATGTAACATAATAATTATTTCAGCTACAAAACTGAAATAATGTTCGTCGGTACAAACAACATAAAAACGAGATAAGTCAGAAATCAACGCATGATTTTTGTTTTGGCTATTTAACAAATGTCTGTAAGAAATTGTTCGGTAGTTTAAATATATTTAGGTTGGAAAGATACAAATTCAGAATTTAAGTATATTAAATCAGTTATTTATTTAAAATTAAAATACTTTCCATAAAATGTTATAGCCAGCCGATCTTTTTATATAAATTTCAAAGTCATTATCAACATTATCAACAACACCAGTAAGAATTGACTTAGTGTCTGTCTATCGGAAGTTGGTCAAAAATGTATTGCTACTACTCAGAATTAAGGTTATCGCTTATATTATTTTCATCGACCTGTATCCATACCCTCGTAGATCAAAACACAAATTGTTTTTCAATAATGACTAAATGGTAGTATTAGGTACAGCGGCGATAATGCCCCGCGCGAACCACATAAATGGTACATACGTCGTCTGATTAAAAAAATGTAGTGAAAATAAAAAATGAAATAAACCAACACTCCAGTATTTCTCCAAAGGGATAATGAGAGGAGTGTAGTACAAACCTACGTTTCACTAGTTATGTTACGTGACCCGCTATGTAATACCTACTCGTAGAAGAAAGGATTTTACTATAACCAAAGACGTTGTTTAGCAACTAAATAACGTAGATGTTATAAATCATATCAATTACTACCGTACATGGCATATAAATTGGAATCAAACAGGGCTAACAAGTTTCCTAATTTCCCGAGCGCCAACAACGCTTATTGTCAAAGTAAACCCGGTGTCGCTAATTAATTGCAAACCAAAAGCCAACTTGAATCAGAATTAATAAATGGCTGAAGCCCGAAACTTCAATACAGGTTTTCATGAACGCTTTTTATTTATTGTCGTCGTGAAACACTAGTCATTCAATTCAAGCGTGGTGAATAAAATTCACCAGATTATTCCTTACATTCAACGGGTTTACAGTATTTTCACTTGTCGTACAGTACAATGTACTCGTATCTGTTAAAAATTATCAGCTTTTCTAAAATACTCGTAATTCCTATGTTACAATGATTTTTGTCGATCTCTAAGGGTACAGATATTTAGCACCTTTTTGCGAGCAATTTTGAATAAATTCTATTTAAATATCGTTGATCTCTCGGTCTGTCTGTATGTTGATCTGTCTTCAATTGTAGCAATTCATTACAATACCAGCTCAGGTAAGACTATTATTTTTGTGCATTTCGCATATCCAAATTATTTGGACCAAATGGCGTGAACACGCTTGCAAGACTCGCTTTATTGTCCAAGTTGCTTTGACAACAGTAATTAATTACATACCAACGACCCATACATTGCCACCAACTGCTCGGAGCATTCTGAATAAATGACCTTAAAATGTTTCTGTGGATGTGTCGTTACACACGTACGTATCAGGGGTGTTACGAATATTCGCATCCGCAAATGCGGAATATTCGCATTATTTCAGACATCTGCATCCGCATTCACATC